>CAJUYG010003714.1:0-16674 GCA_910591675.1 Galerucella calmariensis | reverse complement strand
TCGGACGGACAAACACCCTGACCGTGTGAAAGAGGCCTTACACTATTTATAACAAGCAATGGTCACCAGCATTAACATGACATTGTGTATAGTGTAGGTTTCTTTACTGCATTTAAACAGTACAAACCACCACATTACTTCTTTGAAACCATATGACTTAACAATATACAATGTATACATTAAATATAAAAATATTCGTTATACCACTGTACAGAAACGTCTTTTAAAACTTCCGAATATAATATTATTTCAGTGGACATGCTCATAACAGCCAGTAACTGATTTCCTGAATCAAATTTTATATAAAGTATTGTTACAGTTTCCTATAATATTGTCGTATTTAATAAAGCGCGTTACCAATAGATACAGCTGAATAAAAATTATTCCAACGCTTTATAAAGCTTTGAAAATATTTTCCAATGACACTGACCGTTCAACTGAGGAGCAGCAACTTCCCGGGCTATAGGCCACGACGGATATTGAATTACATTTCGAAGTCAAAATTTAAGCGTTCGGAACTTTGATGAATAACTCAAAATTTCTAAAATGTCTCCACGTACTGGATAATATAATTTTTTCTTATATCTTACATTATACATCTGACAGTAGAAGGGTGACAAATTCCAACGTTGAATATTTAAAAGAGCACTTTTCAAATAATAGTTTCCGCTTAAAAGCGGATGGTGAGATAATAAATTACAAATGTTGCTTTCGTTTATTTGGGCTTCAAGCACTTGTGCGTGACGCCTCAGTCGTCACGACTTTTGAGCAAATCGAACACGATTTTTTAGGATCCTCAAAACCACCTGACATGTGCCAATGCCAATGAATTTCCTGTGTTGTTAAGAGAACAGTTTTCAATTATAATGTTTTTGATGATAAAATTTTGCATATTTAAATATTTTTAGTAAGGTTTAAATCGTATTAAATCGTTATCGGCACAATCTTAACCTTTAAATAAATGTCAAACCGGACAAACGTCAAATATTTAATGTCCGTGTATGTGCTTAAGGGGCAAGGGGAAGGTAAGACTAGGCGTCACGCCCGGTAATAAACGAACATAATTCAGTTACTAAGAGCTGCTACTAGCAGCCAAAAGTAAATAATCGAAAACGCTTAAAGTTGATCTAGATACTAATAAGATTTTCAATGGTTTGGATTTTGTGATTTAGGAAATCAACTGATTGCACATAGAGTTTTTAAAATTGAACAAAGCAAATACTCCGAATACATTTCTTATCTCCTTAAATACTACTTTTTTATTTGTAAGTAACACATATCCTTCAATACAAACATTTGTGCTATTTTATCACAAATTCTTCGTTTACATAATATTTAATAAGAAGTTGTAAAATTTGGACGCTGATCAAATCACATCAAATTGGCGTTTCAACAATTTTTTTCAGGGACAATTTTTGAATAAAATCAAATAAATTTTCGGCAGACATGGAATAATATTATAGCATGCTGTTTATAGTTGCATACATTGTTTTTTATTGAGCACTTATTTTTCAGTGCTTACACTGTGTACACGTGTACACCATATACTTAGTTTTATCTGCTTTGAAATATAAAAATTCCGACTTCTATATATGTATACCACATCTCTGTTTGTATTCCAATTTCTAACTTTTACGTTGATTTCAGCTTATGTTATCGAGTAGAATACCTAAGTTTTCAAATACAGGGTGTCCCACTATAAAGTAACACATTTTGACGACTTATTACTCGAGAATGGAAAAAGATATCGACGTGCAGTTTTCGCTAAACTTCTTATATTCCCTTCAAATTTTTATTGACAGAGTTGCCAAGTGTATATTTTTTCCCGAAAGCGCCGAAAAAAAAATGACCATTTTTGAAACGAAGTTATCGGTTTATTTTAGATACACCACCCTATATTTCTTAATACCATCTGAAAGTCCCTTTCTTTCCCTTTCCAAAAATGTATACATTATCGGCATATACTCAAGTTTTTAGGGAAAGATTTAATTTTTTATGAAACCATGTCAATAACTTCCAAACGTAAATTATCACATTTTAACAGCTTGGAAACGTTATAACTCGGAAATGAGACAAGGGATTAATGCGTTCAGTAATTTTTGGATGAGATTAGGATTATGTAGAGATGCAGATGGAGGTCACATACAACAACTTATTTATTGAAAATAATTTTTTTTGTTTTGATGTGTTTTATGAAGTTATGTTTGGTTCCTTGTTCTTATATGTAAATAAAAATGTTTGTTTTAAATGTTTTCTTACTTCTTACTACTTTTCCCGATTCTGTAAATTGTTGTACCTACCCAAGTTAATATCCATTTTCGTGTATAGGCGTATTTCTGTCAAAAATGACTCTGAATATTATCCTGGTCACTTTATTAATTAACAAAAGAAAATTTCTTACGAGAATGCTAGAGAACTTTTGAGACTTGCAAACGGTGTCATAAAAAATTTGAAGGAAATATAAGAAGTGGAAACTGCACATCGATATCTTGTTCTATTCTCGAGTAATAAGCCGTCAAAATGTGTTACTTTATAGTGGGACACCCTGTATTCTGTTAATGAAATCTTAGAAGAGACAATTAACAATATTTGGAATAAAAGGAAACACTTATCACGCAAGCAATAAAAGGTACAGGGGAATATTTAGAAGAAAAATGTTAAAATCAGATAGGAAATAACTAGAGATTGTATACTTTAACTACATTTTTTTTTGTAAAGTATACGTTCAAATTATTTTTACTTATATTTCAGAGTTTTGTTGAAATGAAACAAATATATTTTTATTCGTAATATCTACCGTTACTCATCTTTCGTGCCTATTGAATCTTAATTATGAATAAAAGTAAGAAAAGTAGTACAAATGGCGCTTGTCTCCAATTTCTATGCCTTCTTCTAGCTTAATGTTGAATATTAAAACAAGACACGGTTAACATAACGGAAATACGGAAATCTCAAAAGGTTTTCTGCAGCGTACAAATTTTAATGAACACTTGTTACCTTTTCGTGTTATTGTCATTATAGGCTACATATTCTTGCGAATTATTATCTTAATTATTGTTATAATAATTTATAATTTTTACAATACTATTTCGTAAAAACTAAATTCAATACACTAATCTATACAATTTTCATGTTATTACACAACAATAAGAATGCACTTTCCAAGTATTTCAAAAAAGTTATTTTTTTCCAAAACATTAGGTTCATAATAGGACGAAATTTAAACAATTCAATTATTGAAAATCAGTCTTTTATCACCATTTCTAATTTGTATCCCCAAACAGCCAAATTGTGCAGGACTAGATTGACATATATTTTCAGTAGTAATACCCCTAGGGTCTTGATAATACCGAGATACTTTTGTCATAGAGAATGCTGAAAGCGTGTTGCTTGATAATAGCCCTGATGTATATACAATTTTCTTCACTACTAGCCAAATTTGAGACGAAAATTGAAAATTATTGACATCATACACTATTTCAAAGCTAAAATATTACTTACTGAAGGATCTTTAATGGGAAAACTCATAAAAATAAATACCCCTTTTCCCTTAGTTTATAATCACCAATAACGAAACCAATTATACGACCACATCCAAAAACTTTACAAAACGTGGGTTATGTTTTACTTTGAACTTTTAACAATGCGCAGATGGAGAAAAAACAAATTACAGCGGTATTGCGTTCATGACACCTTGATTGTAAGAGTTATACATGAGTACAAAGTGAGTGTTTATGAAACGTTCAATGTATACTTCACACTCTACACCATAACGCACCACGAGAAGCTTTCACTGACTGATACGTACACAGTCTGTTTTCGCTCCTCACTTAATCGATAGATTATTATTACTGCACTTCTTATGTCATAAGTTATTTTTGGTTTAGCGCGAACTTTAAGCCAATGGAATTTTTTCAAATAATTTTATCTTGATAGGTAATGTCAAGCAGAAAAAATGTTGAAGACAACCTCCTGATTATACAAAATTATGTTGCACAAAGTTTTTGTTAAACTACTATCTCGGACTCTCAAAATATTTGAATTTGTCCATTATTGATCTAGGTTGATGATAGAAAAAATTGCTAGCCACTAATAAAGTAATAGAACTTCTCAAATGGCTAGAAGACACAATAATTGTTAACTTCACTGCTAGAAGTGGGAAAATATATTTATATAGTATACAAAAATGGTAATTTTCACTTATTATTTCTTCTTGTGATACGCTGTTGATATATTCATCAATGATATTATTTATTGTCACGATGATTGTGCGATATGTACCGAAAAATATGATATTTCTCATTAAAACAAGTTTCAGTAGAATTTATTATTATTCTATCTAGTGTCCAATTCGAACCACTCGATTACAACGATTAACTGGTGAATCAAAAATTCAACTTTTTTGAAATACACAATAATGGTTACACAGAGATTTAAGACGTTTTGAACTAATGTAATATATTTTTTAAATATTTAACAGCTTATACAGTTCCTTGAAATTTTTGTTTCAACTAATTCACTCTATTTTTTAACAATAAAGTTACATTACCATTGCACCAGCACACTTTAAGACTTGATCAACGTTTTGAAAATCAAAATTTTTCTCCAGCTGCTAGACTTACTTATAACGTGAACTTGTATTTAGCATCGATTCTTCTCAGTTTATTGGAAAGAAATGATAGTAAGGGAACTGACATCTGAGCTAAAGGCAAGTATAATTATTCCACCAGAAAATAGCCTATCTTTCTGCTTTCAATAAAGTTAGTAAATTCAAAGTAAGGTAAACTTCAGTATCTGAAGAAGAAAATTGGTTATCAAAACGCGCGTTAGATAGTGTAAAGTGTGAGAAGTGTTGGTGTAGTTTTAGTGTAAACAGTTTTAGTGTCAAGTATCACCAAAGTTTCCCAACTCAGTAAAACTCAAATATGAAAAGCTGTAAATTAATACAATTTTTTTCCCTCATACTATTTTCAGTCTTCAAGTGTAATACCTAATTATTTTTTTTAAATCATAGCACGTGTTAACCTCTATGTTTCCATTATTTTTAAAAATTATTGTCTAGATATTTGTTGTTATTTTTATTGTCTTAAGTTTCTTCATCGTCGTCATCATAAGAATGTATTGTTGGACAACAAAGTCCCTCTGATCCATCCGCCCGTATACAAAATAGCATAGTTTCTGCTGCAGTAACCTCATGTGGCATTATTCCATGGAAATCTTTCAAATCATTGGCGGGAAACCAGGCCTTTTCATTGTCATCTATCAAAACGAATCCAAACAGTCTATAATAAAACAAACATTGATATTTGTGGTTGTAGAGAATTTTTCTATATAAATTTTTCTTTGAAAATACGATTAAGAAAAGTCTGATATTAACTCTTCATGTTTGTGAAAAAACACTTTCTCTTCTTAATGGATTTTGGGAGAGCTTTACATAATATACTCGATGTTCGTAAATTCATACATGCAGCGTATGTGAGTCGTATTCATAAGCGTATCAGAATTTAGACGATTCGTCTTTATACTGTTACCTCAGAGCTTATGAAAATACGAATAAGGATACTTTTGGGAACTTGAATATGCCGCATGAAAATTTTGTACAATACATCTCATTATTAGAAACATTATTTCAAATGAATTTTGAGAAAGTTGCTACGGAATATAATATTGTTGCATCACTTATAAATATTAGTCAAACAACAGAGTTTGTACATCCTTGTGTTGATTTTCCAATAAAATATTCAATAAAACTTTTCTTCAGGGTACGACTATATTACACATTAAAATTTGCCAATAAAAATTTTAAAAATCATAACAAAATGAAAATTGTAATATGGAAAAACCAATAAATATTTTGTATAAGACTATTTTTATTCACTCATCAGTGTACTGTTCTACAATATTTAAGAAAAAACATTTAACACGTTCAAGTCATTTTAAAACTTATGCACCTACGACTATGGTAAAATGAATCGTGAAACGATCCGTTCAAGGTTATCAAAAGCTGTGGCAATTTATGAATGAGATATACTACTGGTTCGTTCATATACTGTGGAAACTAGTATTGCAGCAAGTTGTATCTCCTACTTGGAAAAATATATGATATTGTGGTTTGACTTAAAAGTTTTATTGAACCCTTTTGTTCGGATTCTAGCCATATTTCAGTATCAACTCACCTTGCAATGGCAACTCCTGGTATCCATAGAACAGAAGCCAAAACCAATGCAGTAATTGATAAAATGGCCCATAAAGGCCAAGGGAGCCGTTCAGTTTCTCCTTTGGACGCGACCCATGCGGAGTAGCCCGTGCCATCCACAGCAATTTCTATAAAACTAGCTACTAATATTGACAGCATAGCTAACGGGGACAAATACTTCCAACAAATCAGCCAATATAAGCCAGGACGGTTACCGGTCATCATTTCTATATCATCTGCAAATCTACAACAGTAAATAAAAGTACGACGTCAAAAACATTTGACATTTGCTCTAAAATATGCAGAATAGAGTCTCATTTTTCGTCCTAGAATTTCATAACTCTCCCTTCATTCGTTTCAAAGATAATCCCTTGGTGCGAGGCTTTTCAGCAACGCTGTATTCCTAGTTTTAGAATGAACTATGAGAGTGTCAAATACATTTCATTCCGCATTAGTGCAAAATACGTTCCATATCGTGCTTTTTTTACTGTCTAAAACCGTTGATTGATAAGTTTGGAATTTATCAATTAACGCTAAAACTATTCGTTTTTCAAGTAGGTCGTCGGAAAATATTTATTAATTAAAAATTCTCACCTTCTTAGTCCGTAAACATAAGCTACTCCTATACACTCAAAGAAGGCAATAATGAGTAATGGATAATTCCCACAAAAACTATCGAACAGGACAAAGATGTAGCTTCCAGCTCCGTGAGCAAATGCCATCGATATTATGCAGCAGATGGTGCACAAGGTTCCGGTGAGAATTTCTTTTGGTAAATTTGGAAACAGTTTCATGTCTACCAATGACGTGACGACTCCTTCCAATGTTCCAAATTGTGAATCGATTCCCAAGGTGAAAAGCATCAAAAAGAATAAAACTGACCAAAATTGAGCACCGGGAAACTGATTTATTGCTTCTGTGAATATGATAAATGCCAAACCTGTACCGGAAGCAGACTAAAAATATATAAAGATTAAAATATGCTATATTTGTAATACACATAGATTTAAAAGTTTTGCATCACCGAAAAAAAATGTGTTCATTATAAATGGATCAGAGATTAATCAAATAATTAGTTTCAATAAAAAAAACGTGTATATTTGTCAAACATTTTTATTATCCAATAATAAACTTGCTTTAAACATAAAAAGTATTCTTAGAAATGAAATAAATTAAATACAAATTGATTCTTTTTAAAGAAAAGGTTAAGTGAGAACCTGCATGAGAACTTTTAATAAAGAGAATATCCACCTCTAGAATTTATGCAAGCTTGAAGTCGCCTGCCCATGCTGTTTACCAAATTATTGATATTCTGTTGAGGAATATTTCGCCATTCTTCTTGGGCCGCATGAACAAGCTCTTGTACACTCCTGGGTGGATTTCTGCGTGCTGCCACTGCCCTGGCAAGCATGGCCCAAGCATGTTCTATGGGATTCATGTCAGGAGATAGGGCGGGCCAGTTCAAACGATTGATCCCTTCAGTTTCAAGATACTCATTTACAGCTCTGGTCCGATGAGGTCGGGCGTTATCGTCCATAAAAACGAAGGAATTGCCAACAGCTGCGCGCCGTAGTCTCACGTGAGGATGTAGAATCTCTCTGAGATACCTATCACCAGTCATCGTTCCCTCCACATGAATTAATTCTGTACGATCATTTAACATACCAGCCCAAAACATAGCACTTCCTCCTCTGAAGGGCGGCACGGGGCGAGCATGGGCAAGCTGAGCAACTCTCGTTGGATCCCGCCACACACGTATTCGATGGCTATCTTGTACCAAACAAATCCTTGTCTCGTCGGAAAAAAACACCGAATTCCGAAATTCTTCAGGCAAGGCCGCGTGTTCTTGAGCCCACTGTAGTCGGCGAACTCTGCGCTCAGGTTGTAGTCTGGGCACTCATTGGTCGGCGACACCTCAAACCTGTCGCAAGTATTCGTCTTCGTAATGTCGAGATCGATACTTGAACTCCCAACGCATGTCTCATATCTCTTTGGAGTGCTGGTATTGCCATGGTCGGGTTTCTTCGGATAGTTAAGTGGATATAGCGGTTCTGCCGCTGATTAGTAACACGCCTTCTACCGCTTCTAGGTCTATCACGAAAAGAATTGGTCCATACACGAGACACATCACTTTGCCAAACGCCAACTCTGTTTGCCACGAACCTTTGAGAATGACCTTCTTCAACTAACCATTATTCTTGCACGGTCAATCTCACTTATGACTTGACGATTCATGTTTGCAC
This sequence comes from Galerucella calmariensis, assembly GCA_910591675.1. Taxonomy (NCBI): domain Eukaryota; kingdom Metazoa; phylum Arthropoda; class Insecta; order Coleoptera; family Chrysomelidae; genus Galerucella; species Galerucella calmariensis. The sequence continues at coordinate 8,235 of CAJUYG010003714.1, read as the reverse complement.
TTAAAATCGTAAAAATCAAATGCCTCGAATGTTAAAATGATCGCACTAAAAATGTTATCTTACAAAAAAAACTGTAAACATCTGTATACTGCAAAAAATATGGAACATTGATAAACAAGCCAACAAAAAATTGTTAGCGCAAAAAAATTCCTTCGGATCCGAAGAAGGTGATGCAAAACTTTTGAATCTATGTGTTGAACGTAGTAAAGTGTTGGCGCAGTGTCTGTATATAAGCACGTTGAGCTGGCATTAACTATAAAATTACCTTATCCAATTCCTGTGCAAGATCACAGACAGGCAGCTCTGGCATAATCTTACTAATAATTTTTCCGCCTGAACTAATATTAATTATAGTTCCAGCTTCGGGGAGATTATTTTCATCATATAAACCTCCGAAAAATTGCGTCAACGTTATATTTCTCTGATCCAAACATCTTTCAAACGTCATGGTAGCTTTGAATCCGATTATCGAAAATACCACTATTCCGGCGAACATTGAGGTAAAACAGTTCGTAAAAGAAACCATAATGGCATCTCTATAACAATTATTATTTACAGGATTGTACGAAGAAAATGCTATAAGGCCACCAAATGCAAGTCCGAGTGAAAAGAAAATTTGTGTTCCAGCTTCAAGCCATACCACTGGATCCAAAATGGTGTGCCAAGTCGGAGTAAACAAGTGTTTAATACCATCACCAGCACCTAGAACAATTTAGATCTACAATTTCAATAACAGCTGATCAATTTATTGCATTTATGATAATGTAAATTTTTTTATATCATCCAATCAAGTGAAAGTAACTGGTTTTGACATATCTGTTCATACCTGACAACCCAATAGTTCGCCCAGGTAAATAATAGGCAACCCAAAGGATGCATATTCTGTACGTTTTATACTTCATACCATGACAAAATTTTCTAATTATTTTGATTTTGCAATATTTTATTAAAAATCATTTCTCAAAAAATAATTGAAAACAGTCTGTCCCGGATATTTTTAGCCAACCCATCTTCAATATAATATATTTTCTAATATACCAAGCTCCTGATAAAATATATTATCTTTCATTTTATTATCAGCTCGGTGAAGGTCGACCTAGGTTCGGATCTTAGACTATTATATTATTTGTCCTGTAAGATTAACAACGGAACTTGCACATGCACCAAAGATTACAGAATAAAAATATATTATAAATATATTTGTATCCTGTAATCTTTGCTTGCACTTTCAATATCATGTTATCTATGGTTCAAACTATGAAAGTATAATCAAGCAATATTGGCATATTTTACCTTTTAGAGTAATTCCACGGAAGAAAAATATTATCAAAACAAGGTAGGGAAAGGTAGCTGTTACATAAACCACTTTGCCAGACGAAGCTATTCCCTTAATCATGCACAGATAAACCAAAATCCAGGCCACCAATAAGGCAAGAGCTATTTTCCAATTAAATGCTTGTGGAGTATTGACATCTTCTGATATCATCAATGTCGTTCGATACCAAAAATATTGCGTTGGGCTACTCACCTGAAATTATGGAAAAAAAGGTTTAAAAACTTCTCAAAGAAAACAAATTCGGAATTTCGGCATCAATTCATGCATTTATATATATGTATAGTTTGAGTTTTCATGATGCTTTAAGTCCAAAAGTTTCAACTTTGGACAAAAATGTGAAGAGATCTTTTTTGTCGAAAATGAAATTACCTTTTTTTTATTTGAACTTTATTTTGTAAAATGTATCGTTCGCGACTTATATGCCGCAACGAGCTTTTCGGAAGACGAAATGTTCCATGTCAAACTATAGATATGTGAAATAAAATTAAAATTACAAAATCATCGTACTTACTTCACATTCCGGTTCAACAGAGTAAGAACCATTTGGAAAATAAACATTTGGACAATTCGCCCAGGGTAATTCTGACTGAAAACTTTGCACGAAGTAGAAAAGACACCAAGCAATTATGGTGTTGTAGTAAAGTGCAACGTTGAATGAAACTACGGCGCTGCTGATACCAATACCTAAACAAAATTATTATTTAGAGACCAATGTAAGAAAACCAACATTTTATTAAATAATAAATAGATATAGTGATTAGCAAGACCAAGACAATCTTTATCTCGTTGTTTGGGTTTTTGGGACGAGAAATTGACTACCACAGTCTGTTTTTGTATAAAATCATTTTTTCTCGTCCAAATGGAGTCGTAAAATTTTCGAAAATCCACTTTTCAAAACAAAAATTGCTCATAACTCGAATAATATGATAGATAGAACGTTCTAGTCTCCGGCATTTGGCTTGTTACGGTTTTGGTCTTAAACATATTCAATTTAGTTTGTTTAAGTGGCTCATTTCTATAAGTTTTCACCAAATTTATAAACCTGTTTCTATGCCGCATCAGCCACTCTAAAATAGAACATTAATCCATCTTCTTTACGTTCTTGTTATGAGGAAATTAAGCCACAATATTTTTTATTTTTATTTCAACGCTTCGGTAGCGTTCTAGTTTAAAAAAAATTTTGTCCCTATGTCCCTGACACTACGGAAAAATTCTGTTATTGTTATAGACAGTTGAATTTTAATCTCTGTCAGCTGGTCGGGAAGCGATATTGAATTGACCTGTGAAAACTATTGTTATGACTATTATTTATGAAAAATATTTTATTCCTAATTATGCTAATTCGGCACTATAGCCTATTTTTATTAATGAGATCGTAGTAAAATAATGAAGATTAATAATATCGGCGCTATTTTGTCCGCCGCTGCTTTTATTTTGCGTTATTTTTGTGCAGCGCTATTTTGTCTTACGCTGTTTTTGGCTAGCGCTATGTTGACTGACGCTATTCTGCTATAGAGCTCAATATACACATAGATTCAAAAGTTTTACATCACCTTCTTCGGATGAGAAGGCATTTTTTTGCGCTAACAATTTTTTGTTGGCTTGTTTATCAATGTTTACCATTTCAATATGTTCCATATTTTTTGCAATATACAGATGTTTACAGTTTTTTTTTTGTATGATAACATTTTTAGTGCGATCATTTTAACATTCAAGGCATTTGATTTTTACGATTTTAAGAGCAAAATTGAATCGTCAAGTCATAAGTGAGATTGACCGTGCAAGAATAGTGGCTTTAGTTGAAGAAGGTCATTCTCAAAGGTTCGTGGCAAACAGAGTTGGTGTTTGGCAAAGTGATGTGTCTCGTGTATGGAACCGGTATCTCCAGACCAATTCTCTTCGTGATAGACCTAGAAGCGGTAGAAGGCGTGTTACTAATCAACGGCAGAACCGCTATATCCATTTAACTATCCGAAGAAACCCGACCATGGCAATACCAGCACTCCAAAGAGATATGAGACATGCGTTGGGAGTTCAAATTTCGATCGCGACATTACGAAGACGAACACTTGCGACAGGTTTGAGGTGTCGCCGACCAATAAGAGTGCCCAGACTACAACCTGAGCACAGAGTTCGCCGACTACAGTGGGCTCAAGAACACGCGGCCTTGCCTGAAGAATTTTGGAATTCGGTGTTTTTTCCGACGGGACAAGGATTTGTTTGGTACAAGATAGCCATCGAATACGTATGTGGCGGGATCCAACGGGAGTTGCTCAGCTTGCCCATGCTCGCCCCCGTGCCGCCCTTCAGAGGAGGAAGTGCTATGTTTTTGGCTGGTATCATGTTAAATGATCGCACAGAATTAATTCATGTGGAGGGAACGATAACTGGTGATGGGTATCTCAGAGAGATTCTACATCCTCACGTGAGACTATAGCGCAGCTGTTGGCAATTCCTTCGTTTTTATGGACGATAACGCCCGACCACATCGGACCAGAGCTGTAAATGAGTATCTTGAAACTGAAGGGATCAATCGTTTGAACTGGCCTGCCCTATCTCCTGACATGAATCCCATAGAACATGCTTGGGACATGCTTGCCAGGGCAGTGGCAGCACGCAGAAATCCACCCAGGAGTGTACAAGTGTACACATGCGGCGAAATGGCGAAATATTCCTCAACAGAATATCAATAATTTGGTAAACAGCATGGGCAGGCGACTTCAAGCTTGCATAAATTCTAGAGGTGGATATACTATTTATTAAAAGTTCTTATGCAGTTTCTCACTTAACCTTTTCTTTAAAAAGAATCAATTTGTATTTAATTTATTTAATTTCTAAGAATACTTTTTATGTTAAAAGCAAGTTTATTATTGGATAATAAAAATTTTTGACAAATATACACGTTTTTTTTTATTGAAACTAATTATTTGATCCATTTATAATGAACACATTTTTTTTCGGAGATTTAGGGTGATGCTAAACTTTTGAATCTATGTGTATATCATGGTCGTAGTGGAATAGGCCAAATTAAATGGTTCACATATTAATTTTGCTGGGAACTCTTCTCAGTATTTAAATTGTCACATTTCCTTTGTTGATAATTTGGAAGTTATTCATTATCCTACACAATTAAACATCAAATATATACAAAATAGCACTTTACCTGACAGAAAAGGTGACACTTGATTCCAAACACCAATTGCACCTTTTCTTAATCTCTGTCCAATAGCCAATTCCAAGTAGAAAATCGGTATTCCTTCAATAGCCAACATGACAAAATACGGTATCAAAAAAGCACCACCACCATTTTTTTGTGCCAAATATGGAAACCTCCAAACGTTTCCTAGTCCAACAGCATAACCAATAGTGGCCAATAAAAATGTGAGCTTACTATCCCATGATTCTCTTTCGTCTTCGCCACACTCTGGTTTGAAAATTCCTTTTCCATCCGTTGAGTTTCTGAAAAAGAATATTCTTAGAGTGCGCAATGTTCAAAAAAATCTACGGTACACTGTATGCAGTGTATGCTCTAGCGCCACCAGCGTGTGATGTCATGTGGGAATCTGGATCGGTATTGTACAATGCTATGGAAGATATTCTATATGGTTTGAATTATCATGCATATTCTCAATTTCTGAATGATTATTCAAATGTACATGCCATTTTAGATATATTTACAAAAGTAGCGCTTATTTAAAAAGCAAAAAAGCTTTGCGTACATTCATGCCGCATACGTGGCCTATGTGGCGCCCTCTACAAAATACATCTGAATAGGTAGAAAATTATTATTTCTCATATCCAAACACCCCCAACATCAAATTTTTGTGCATATACATCAAAAAGCGTTAAAGTTATTGTAATAAACGAAAATAAGATTGAATTTTCATCTTTAACACCCTGTATCTCGTTTAATATCAACATTATATTGAGGCTGGTTGATTTAAATCGAAATATTTAATATTTTAAAGTGAAGATTGTACTGTTTTGTAGCTGTGGTAGCAGCACCATTTTTTCCATCAGAATTGAAATACGCTTCGCTACCGATCAGTGCATCAGATGCATTATGGTGTGCGTCATTGTTTGTGACGTATATCCGGGTTTTGGGTATGTCATTTATTTTATTTGCTATCTTGCTAATGACTGCTATTACTTGTAGTGAATTGAATTTTGTTAGGGAGGGTGTAAGTATAACATTTTATTAGCAAATGATTGCTATTACTGGCTCATTGGATAATATACTACTTATTATAAACAACTCGAACTTAAACATGACAAATTTGCTCTGAAATTTCCCTTTCTCAGTGGTAGAAAGTTCCAAAATTTTTGGGTTGGCTACTTGTAACGAAGTCCCCCATTTGCATCAAATTACCCAATTTGAAGAGCCGTTTATGAACCGTTCGGAAGTTTCTCTTCCTCAGTGGTAGAAAAATATGAAATTTTTTGGGTTGGCAGCTTGGACAGAAGTACCCCATTCTGATGGAAAAAATAGCGACTGCTACCACCGCCCTCACATCAATCAGTTGACAAAACACGCGTTCAGCAGGAAATTGATTATCTCTCCGGTAAAACTACGTTGAATAAAAGCTACTTTTAATTGGTGACGAAAAATGTATTTCAAAATTAGTGACAAAAAGAATTATTCTATTTATTAAACTGTTATAATACAAGTTAAAAACATAAATTATAAATCAATTGATTATTATAAATATTGATAACACAATTATTGCAATTATTCAAATTAATTCCCGACGACATATTTTTTTCATTGCTCGAACTTGCTGTTATTTGGGAAGCGGCGCACATTGCATTAGATGTTTCACCAAATATTTCTTGCGCTATAAGTTTTTTATTATTTATGGAATTTTCAACATATTCCTCCGCAACAGAGGTAGATTTCCAACCTCCATGCCTCTTTAATTTTAAAATATCAGCGCCACTGTCTGCTAGGAAAGTGGCAGAGCTTCTTCTGAAGCAGTGGCCAGTATATAGAACAGGATTTGAAAGACCAAGAAATTGTGCAATAACTTTTGGCAGACTGCTAAATGTGTTAATTCCCACAGGATTTCTGGTACATTTTCCATTCGCATATTTTACAAAAAATCTGTTGTGTTTAAGAACCTGGGGACGCAACTTAATATATTTTCCTAATATTTCAACAAGATTCGTATTTTCAATGTCTCCAGTGGTAATTGCAAACTGCCGTATAACTTCTGTTTTTGAAGGTGGGATATCAACACGAAAATGGCTTCCTTCGTCTATAACATTTTCAACTGGAAGATATGTTAATTCTGCTTTTCTGCATGCTCCTGCCATTCCAATTATCATTGCAACCTTAGCCATTAAGTATTCTTTGTCATCAGCTTCCACTAAAAATTTGGCAAAATCTTCTTTAATAAAAACTTTTGACTTTTCAGCACTGTACCCGTCCGCTTGCCTTTTAATAATTATGCTACCAAATTTGTATATTTTTTAATATCAATATTCCTTTTCAGATTTAGTTCAGACCTTAACATTGAGTAAAGTGTCCATAATGTGGAAACTTTTAGATCTTTCTTACCCTCAACATATGCAAGTACAACTTTCTCATTAACATGTTTAATTTTCTTCTCATCACACCACGTAACAAATTTTTCTTATGCCAAATCATAAACTGCCTTTGACTTTTTGGGAATTACTGATAATGTGAATTTGGTTATATGAACATAAAATCCCGTCTAGTATCTGTACTTTGCATTTGGCAGGAGATTTCCTGGACACCATAATAGCTGTAAAACAAAATAGATATACAGAAGAGTACATACCTCTTGCTACTGGAAGTCGACTTATTCTTATTAATTGGACTGAAATCTTCAACAAAAGCAGCATTTGTAGCACCGTAAGTTACTCCTCCAGTATTACCATTTTCAATAACCAACCGACCACGCATCTCTCGCAGCTCCAAGCGATCGAGTGAGCGTTGAGGGTTCAAGTCACGTGAACTTTGTCTTCGAACAAGATGTGCGATATTTGCCATTACAGTGAGATGTTGGTGACCAAGTAGTTTTTAGTCGTGAATGGAGATTTGGAGGTTCGTCTGATCTGTAAATGAATTGGAAAAAAGATATCATTTAACTGAAAAGGATTTGAAAGTAAAGCTTACCAACTGCATGCATGAATAGGGATATTTGAATGGGATGAAAGCTACTCTACTTTCGGAGTCACTCTAAGAAAATCATTCCCCTCAATATTCACATCTTAGGATGCGCTCTCCATGAGCTTTTATAGAGAACCTGCGTAAAGTCTAGTGACGCCTCTTCTGGTAATTTTGTAAGTTTATACGTGCGATCGAGTTGCTTACAAACATAGTAGATAAACATAGATGAATTCACTAAAATCGGTTCGTTCTCAAGAAAAACGGCTCGAAAATTAAATCACTTGCATATTTAATGACCTAGAGAAGAGAAACATCTTAATCCGCTCGAAGAGCGGTCGTGGTACCAACTGATCGGTGTACTTAAAACAGGTACCTGGCCCGTGGTCGAAATGTCCGACTCCCCTCAAGTCAAGTCAGTTTCTCAGATATTGAAAAGAACTATACTTAGGGACAGCCACTACATCCCTTCAGGACGAGACCATCAGCTTTAAGGTTTCCAGGGGATGCCCACAAGGCGGAGTACTATCTCCCCTACTGTGGTCTCTTTTGATGGATAACTTGCTTAGCGATCTCGAAAGAGAAGGGGTAGAACTGCAAGCGTATGCAAACGACCTTGTCATCTTGGCAAGGACCAAGTCAGGAAGGGTAGCATATAATATCCTCCAAAAGACGTTGGACGATGTCCACAGTTGATGTCAGAGGGAACAGATGTCTGTTAACCCTGGCAAAACTGTAATAGTTCCCTTCACTAGAAAAAGGAAGTTGG
>CAJUYG010003713.1:0-19922 GCA_910591675.1 Galerucella calmariensis | reverse complement strand
CACTAACCATTTCCTAGTCAGGTAATACCTAAAACGAATTTAGGAATTCCTAAATGCAATTGACATTTTACCACGCGCTAAGTAATGCCTAAGAGTGATAATATTACGTATATCCCATCACTTTTTGATCAATCCTGAAAGGACAGCTTTGCGAGTGAGGCCCCTTTTTGTCTCAATAACAATATATTGTGATTCCAAATATCTGTTGCAAACTCTGTAGGATTTATAAATCCGTTAAGCGCTTAATTCCTTTAGTTTTGTATTGCGAATAAAGGCAACCCATTCATTCAACAACAAAGGGTCATTTTTTATGAAACCTATGTCGTTTTGATGTAATGTCTGTACACCCAGGAACGCAACACTTCACACCAACCAATATAAATATTATGGATTATCACACTTGGTAAGACTTACAGTTCCTAATTGAAACACAAATAACAGCAGCAAATGGCAAAAGGAAACAATCTATAAAAGACAATGGTGACAACAACTATATGACAGCTTTGATGAATTTTCCCGTGGATTGGGCTTTCTATCGGGCGCGTCCCCAGGTGGCGGATAGCGGAACCGCCAAGGGACTGAGTCGCCGGTCCCTTGGTCAGTGGCAGAAATAAGTAGGGTGAGGGGAGCTAAACCTCCCCAACATCCTTTGCGAAACATGCCACCGTGGACCATCCTACCCAAGCCAAGGTGTAAGGAATCGTGCCGACAGCTGAATGGCCGCAGGGTGATATGCGGTCACGAACGATCCCCTTGGGGAACCGGGCGAAACCCCATTGTAATTAGCCTTCCTCTGGTGATGCGGGGCTCTGCCAGAGGTGACCAACCCTTCCCTTGCTACTCGTGGGAACACACATGGAAAAAACACGAAAAGCTAAAACAAATCCCGAAGCTGGACAGAAGTGCTCACCTCAATCGGAAGCAGTAGCTGGGGATGGACAGAAATGTCCACACCAAAATACTGCACAGAATGAGGCTGGACATGGAAGATCACCTCGTGATGATGAAACACAAAGGCCTAGGCGAAAGCGCATTTGCGGCGCCGAAGCCAAAAGGAGGAAGAGAGCGAAGGAATCAGGGGTGGCAGCAGCTACAAGTGCACCCCCCTCTTCCCCCACTCCACCTCCAACAGCAAAGGCACTTCCTGCGGCCGGCGCCAAGAGCTCCGCTTTGAATAAAGGCAAAGAACCAGCTGCCCCTGCAGGAAAGCGCCCTCACTTGAGCGCCTCCACGGAGGGGACTCCTAGAAGGCTGAAGAAGCCGCGCAGCGACAGAAATGTCGCCGCGCCTTCCAAAACCTTTGCGGATGCCGCCTTGAGATACCTCAAGGTTGCTATCATAGATGACACTAACCCGTACGGTAAAGTTACCGCAGAACGGGAAAGAATCATTAAACATCAACTGCTAGAAGAACTGGACAAGATCATCTTCTCCGCCTCCAGCAGTAATAGCAAAGCGCCCACGTTTAAGTTGTGGACATACTCCGGTGAAATCATCAGAGTGGTCTGCGATGACGACGGGACGCTAGAGTGGATGAAAAAAGCCACAAAAAACCTCAAGCCGTGGGAGGAGGCATCACTGGCGATCGTTGGTGTGGATAGGCTCCCTAAGCTGACCAAAGCCTCATCATGAGGTAAAAGTGAACCCAGAAGGACACATCTTCGTCTTCGGTATCGGAGACGAGGATATGGCTGTCCTCAAGAAGAAGTCGATGAGGATGAGCTATGCGTTCACCTCATTGACTATCAAGGTAACGAGGAAGGAAGCAGGGGGCACCTCTGAAGACTCGAGGTCCTTGGTAGTCGAGCCACCTAAAGTGGATATTGACCCCAAGGCCACCATGGGTCCCGAAAAGGACGTCGAAATAGTCGATGACCTGACGGAGGAGGCACCCGAATACAGCGAGGTCGTCTCTCCCCTAGCGGAGGAGCAGATGGACCTCTAAAGCGAACCCAACTCCACGCAACCTACTTATGGGCAAGGACGTTGGAGAAAAGGTAAATATCATACAATGCAATCTCCAACACAAAAAGGCGGCAACGGCAACACTATGTCGCCACCTTGATGTATTGGAGGATGCTCTGATCCAGGAGCCCTGGATAATAAAGACCAAAATTACTGGTTTCAGTAGCCTAACGGGTCAAATTTTTAGCCTACCAAGAAATCAGCAACCTAGGACAGCTGTTTACGTCCCAAGGAAATACAGAGTCTCTCAGATGGCACAATTCTGCACCTCAGACCTTACTGCGGTTAAAGTGGAATGTCCAGATGGAAGAGGCAAATATACGGCGTTGGTACTCGCATCGGTGTACTTACCTTCAGATGCAGCCACCCTACCACCGACTAAAGAGATGGAGGTACTAGTGGATCACTGCCTCAACCAGAGAGTGGAGCTGATATTGGGCTGCGACTCAAACTCACATCACTTGAGCTGGGGCAGCAAACATATCAACGCCCGAGGTAAGTCTCTTTATGAATATATAATTAAGAAAGATCTAACAATCTTAAACAGAGGCACGGAGCCGACATTTATTAACGCCCGTAGCCAAACATTAATAGATATTACACTGGCGACAGCCAAAATATCAAACAAAATTCAGGTCTGGCAAGTGTCAGATCATATTTTTATGTCAGACCACCGCTGGCTGACCTATACGGTAAGCCAGGATCTTGGGACCACTGTAAAATCCCGCGACCCGAAGAGGACGGATGTAGCTCTCTACAATCGACTCTTAATGGGTGCTCTGCGGAAAACAGAGGTCCTGACTCCCAGCAATAATGAGGAACTGGAAAGGTACACAGTAAGGTGGATCGAAAAATGTAGTGAATTTATAAAAGTTTTTTTTTTGCTATCGGCCCAACTGGCAAACGTTGCTAAGCCCAATTATGCGTGTTTTTAATAAAAAAAAATTATTTTTTTTTATTTCTTGAGGTGCCCCCACCCACATTTAAAAAAATTTTTTTTTATTTCTTTGCCCTAATAGAAAAAGCTTTAGGCTTGTCTAAAAAGCACCTAGATAAAAACTTGAGCATGTATGAGCATTTTTCCAGGTGCCCCAAATAAAAATCGAGTTTTCAAATTTTCCTATTTCACTAAGTTTGTTACATTATCATGAAAGTAACAAAAAAATCATTATTCTAGCTGATATAATAAACTAAATACGAATATGTTGAAATAAAATGATAGAATGAAACATAAAATAATCATTTAAATCTAAACTCTGCTTTTGTATTAAAATTTTTCATTATGGTTCTTGACTCAAGCCTGGATCTTATGAATCCGTCTTTTCTTTCTTGTCTACAAACAAGCGAAGCAGCCTCGGTTACCAATTTTACACACCTTTCGGTTCCTTGTGTGTGGCATGGAAAGCTAGATAAGTATGGAAATTTCGTTGAGAGGTTCTCATCTGATACAAAACTTTTTAAGTCTTCATCCAAGATGTCTTTTAAAACTGGAGGATCTAATGGCTCGTTTATTTTAGCCCAATTAATTGAATCTATGTAATCGTTGGCTTCCATATTTATTTTAGGCACACGAAAATGTCTGACAGAAGAATTTTGATTCATCTGTCTAGCAGAAATTACTCTACAGACAGCTAATCTTCGAATAATAACTCTATCGTCATACAACATAGCTAGGAGCAAATTCTCCATGTGTGCAAAAAATCCATTTCTTTGAAAAACAACGTCAACTGTTTTCCTAAGCCAATCCGGCATATATCTTGAGTATACGATCATCCTCCATAGGTGTTTAGGACCTTCGATGCACAATGGCTATACTTTGATAATAAACCATATTGGGCCATATACTTTCATAATATAAGTAACCAAATGTACCAAGTTTTCGGAAGGCTTTTCAGTTGCCACATGAAGACGAAGGATTCGGTTTGCACTCGTCAGCCATCTAGAATGCACCACCGGTCCAGGTTGAATAGCAGCTAAATCTTGACAGCATTCTCCTGAGGACACAGCTTTCATAATATCCAACAAATAACGCTGATCTGTACTCAAAATATTCCTATCTACATCTGGAAATGGATTTGCCTCGATCTTCTCGAACTTAGTGATAGGAAGCGTGTGACAAGTTTGTAGTGATTTACCAACAGCACCTAAAAATGCTTTAGGTCCCTGAGTTACACCGTCAAGCTGAACCAAAAGATGACGTAAAGGCAGTTCGTTAAGATGTAACATACAAATAAAACATGGAAGGAGACGACTCAGCTGGGCTTCTAGAAGAGTTATTACACCTGCTTTTGTACCAGTATTGACGACCGTTCCATCGCATCCGACTGCAATGAGTGAATCAGTTGATATTCCTTCATCGTTGAAAAACGTTAATATTTCATTTCTAATGCTAGTCGCAGATCCAGACGGAACAGCCAAATGCCCAAGGTTAATAGAATTTAGTTCTTGTATTAAGGAAATATGTTCTTCTTTGACAGTACTACCGTGATACTTTTCGCCTTTTTTAGTTTGTGTTCTAGTATTATCCTTTCGTCCGTCGAAATAGAGACCTTGCACTGTTGCAGCTACATTTGCTTGTAGTTTTTCCCTGTGTTTCTGACGTTCTCTACGAACTTATTTATTCAATCAATCAATTACATTGTCGCCTAAAGTATCTAAATCACTAAACTTTAAACTAACTTTACTCATTTGATGGATAGATTAATTTAATAATTTTCTACCCCTATCTTTTGACAACCCGAAAAAAAAGTCACTTGGAATGTAAGTACCTATAGGGCACCCGAGGAAGAGGAAAAATTTTGTGAGAAAAACATTACGTCACCATGCCACGGCCCGTGATGGGTGGGGCACCTAAAGAATATGCTTGAATAATTTTTTTTTCAAGTAAAATCCTTGTCTGTCTGTTTAAAATATCATGCCACCAAGGCCGTGAAAAAAAATTGAAAAAAAAAATAAAAAAATTTTTAGTGGGTGGGGCACCTGAAAAAAATTTTTGAAATGTTTTTTGTTTTGTTCTTTCTTCTATGAAGGTTTAGCAATTTTTGCAACCTAGGCCAACCTAAAAAAAATATAAAATAATTTCGATCCACCCTAGTACACAGTATATATCCAAAACAAAATAGACATTGCCTATAAGGAATCCTGTCCGATGAGGATGGTTCAGACAGGTGGCACGACCAATACCTGGTGGTGCCCTGAACTGGAACACCTCAGAAAGACAGCGAAAACGACCTTTAACAAGGCAAAACGAACAAAACTCAAAGAGAGAGGCTATTGTGAGGCAGTCGAAGACTTCCCACAAATTCTTAGGCTACAGAAGGCACTCTCAAACGACCACCATAAGAGTATCGGCATCCTGACAAGGGAAAATGGCGACAAGGCCGCCAACCTTCAAGAGAGCGCTGAGATTCTTATGGAAACTCACTTCCCAGGTTCTGTCTTTCCTGGAACGTAAAACTGGACGGAAGTATCAACAACACCCTCACAATACGACTGGCAATCTGCTAGTGCACTAATTGATGAGGACAAGATAAGGTGGGCCATATCGGGCTTTTCCCCCTTCAAGTCACCAGGACCTGTCGGAATAAGACCAGCCCTACTCCAATGGGGAATGGATATTCTTATGCCGCACCTGGTTGGAATTTTCAGAGCCTCTTTAGCTCTGAGGTATATTCCCAGTAAGTGGAGAGAAGTACGAGTGGTATTTATACCCAAACCAGGTAGGATGGACTACACCTTACCAAAAGCATTCCGACCAATTAGCCTCACATCGTTCTTTTTAAAAACAATGGAGAGGTTATGCGAGCGGTATATAAGAGATGAAGTGCTAGTTCACAACCCACTTCATCCAAATCAGCATGCATATAATCCGGGAAGGTCCACTGATTCGGCCGTTCACCAAGTGGTTGGCAGAATCGAAAGATCATTGGACAACAAAGAATCCACCCTGGGCATATTTATAGATATCGAGGAAGCGTTTGATAAAACAACCTTTCCAACAATTACCCAACAACTCAACTCCAGGAATATACCTCTGGTAGTAGGAGAATGGATACTCAAGATGCTCTCTAGTAGAGCAATAAGTATCAATGTAGAAGACATCATAGTAAGAGGACTGGTCATGAGGGGATGTCCACAAGGAGGAGTCTTATCATCCCTTCTGTGGAACATAGTGCTAGACACCCTGATTAATCACCTCAACAACAATGGATTCTACACAATTGCATACGCAGATGACATAGTTATCTTGCAGAGTGGCGAATTTGTGAACACACTGTGCGATAGAGCGCAGGATGGACTTAAATTAATTGAAAAATGGTGTAAGGAACACTCACTGTCGATCAATCCCAGAAAGACTGAGATGGTCCTTTTCACCAGGAAAAGAAGTTTATCGGGTTTGAAACCTCCCGAAATCTTCAAAAGCAAACTAAACTCTTCGGAAGAGGTGAAATACCTTGGTATTGCCCTCGACAGGAAACTAACATGGAACTCTCATCTACACAGCAGAGCAAAAAGAGCATATGTGGCATATGAGCAGTGTCGGAGGACAGTGGGACGCACATGGGGTCTGTCGCCCCGTGTGGTCACCTGGATCTACACTGCAATAATAAGACCCATGTTAACGTATGGAGCAATTGCATGGGGACCGAAGGTTCTACAAGCAACGTCCATCCAAAAATTATATCAAATACAGCGAATGACTTGTTTAAACATCACAGGAACCATGAGAACAACACCAACCGCAGCAATGGAACTAATTACTGGTCTGACCCCTCCGGACCTACAAGTCAAGGAGGTTGCGTTAATGGCCATGGTACGATTGCGCACGGCTGGTGTAAACTCCGAAGTAGGAATGGGCCAATTGAGGTTGAGCCTATGGCAGGAAGCGCTCACTGCGCTACCTCTGCTGCAGGCAGCCAACAATGCAATTGAACCCAGGTTTTTGTTTAACAAACACTACAAAATTCAAATAAAACAGAACACATAGCCAGATGCTGCAAATGCAATACGCATATATACAGATGGTTCAAAAATGAAAGAAGGGTCAGGCTGTGGAGTTTACTCGAGAGCACCAAGCCTCAAGATCAAGTGGGGAATGGGAAACAATACCAGCGTGGTTCAAACAGAACTGGCTGGTATCTCAATTGCCACAAAAGAACTAACCAGAAGAGGAATTTCTGGCAAAAACATAATAATCAGCACTGATAGTAGACAAGCCCTATTAGCCTTGAACAGACAACGTGTTATAACGAGGCTAGTACTAGAGTGCCACCAAGATTTAGCTGACGTCTCGGGAGATAACAACATTATCCTGAGGTGGGTTAAAAGGCACGACAGGAGTAAAGGAAATCGCATTGCTGATTCTTCAGCCAGGGAAGCCGCTGGACTAAAAATTCTAGGACCCAGTGACACCTACGGCCTAACGACTTCGACAATTGCGGAACTAGCCAAACGTTACACCCATGCTCAATCCCTTAAGAAATGGGATGGAATCAAAGGATGCAGTTTTGCCAAGCTCACCCTGGGCGCCCCTGGGAAGCTGGCGCCGAAGATATATTTGGCGATGACCAGGAAAAACCTACGTTCAACAGTAGGATTTCTGACTGGTCACTGTCAACTAAGGAAACACCTCCATACTATGGGGCTAGTGGACACACCTCTATGCAGGATGTGTGAACAGGAAGATGAAACTGTCAGGCATGTCTTATGCGAGTGTCCGGAGTTATCGTCAATAAGAGAGTGTGTGTTCGGTGAGTCTTGGCCTACACCTGCCGATATAAAGGAGATGTCTCCCAGTGACCTGTCCACCTTCCTGAGAAGGACAGGATGGACAATAACCTAGGAGGACAACTCCTCGGAAGGATGTACAATGGGTCACATGTGGCCTAAGTACTGTGAGCCTACACACTCACCCTCCCTACTCTACAGATAAAGATACAGATTGATGAATTTTCTAAATCTTCTCTTCTTTTTGTGCTAAAGGCCTTAGCTGCCAGGCCTGTTTCGACAACTCAGTTGCAACTAGCGCTTCAGGTGGATGGGTTTGGAACCTTATTTTTGTATTCAAGGTCATCCTATAAACTTTCAGCTCTATAGGTTAGACTGTTTTGTGGGCATACTTTCAGAATAGACCTCTAAACATCAATTAGGCATCACATCAAATGTAGCAAATGTAGCTGCTGTCATTCTAATATGTCGACATGGAGATAATTTGATACAGTTATAGTACAAGGTCCGGCTGCAGGATTAGTGCGCTCATCTCTTTTTCGCTCAAAACCAAAGTTTTATGTATATTTATAATTAGAAGAATATATATTTAGAGGCTGCCTATCAAAATTTGGCCGCCAGTATTATCATATGTGGTTGCCCAATTAAGTCCGCCCGCAAATAAGGGTAGAGTGAAAGAGAGTTAGCGCGTAACATCATTTAAGCCATTGAGCATGCGTCGAATGTTAGTGTTCTCAACCACCAGGGAGTAATAAAGATGACCTAATAAATATGTCTTCCTCTTCAAAATCACAAATTCAAAATTACAACAAAAAATTAATATTGATTTGATATATTCAATATTGATTTTAAAAAATGAAAAATAAAGCCAAGGTGACTTAAGTATAAGAATATTTTATTGTGAAAGTACTGTGAAAATTTTATCAGGTTTTGTTCAAGTATTTAATCGTCTGTTACATGTTAGCTGGAACGCTACCGAAACGTCGAAATAGAAATAAAAAACATTATTGTGGTTTGATTTCCAAAAATAAATGAAAAAAGAATAAGTAATGCCACAAGGAACTTACAGAAGAAAATTTAAAAATGGATCTTATATTTCCGTAACTCTCATTCAAAAATCTGAATCATCGGAGCTTCCAGATACACTATAATCGAAGCGATCATTTCCATCGCCACAGATATCAGAATCGTTGTCATTATTGGAAGATTTGTTAATAGTATCACATAGCACACTCTTAACTTGCGTTGGAGTTGAGTCTCCCAGGAACCATGTTTAAGAAAACCATCTAATATCAACCAGCCACTATTTTCCGGGCTGAACTTGATACAGTCTGGCTCAGTGGCATTTAACCACATCGAATTAACAAAGATTGTCCGTAACAATTTTTGTTTCTAAGATTTCCAACACGGTGGAATGTGCGTTGAGTCCAAATATTTAATTCTTTTCATAAATTTTTTATTATTTTGTTTTGGAGCGTACATTTTGTTAAAGTATAAAAATCTTGCGGAATTTACTCTTTGACACTTTGGGAGTTCATACATGAGGCACACGTAAACTCTTGGACTGCATCGATTTTGGTTTCATTAAAGATGTCAGTAGAATTTGTCAGAGAAACAAAAATTTGTTGAATTTGTGGCTGCTTAGTAAATAGATTCAAGGGCCGAAGTTTCTCTTTGTTGAAAAATGCAACCGTGTAGTCGCAACCCGCTACACGCCAACTCTCTTCCACTTGGATATTTTGGTAACATTTCACGCTGTTGTAATGTTTATTTCATAAGTAAATGGCACAAAGTTGGGGTCCAACTAGTAAATTCGACTTTTTTATTAATACTATCTTAGAAATATAAAATTTTCATTAAGCTTTTCTCTCCAAAGCGTCTCTTTTTGCCTTCGCCCATTTATTGAATTTAGATTTTTGTTTACCCCAATTGGTTTTACTGAACCATTTTTCGAATTTTTTCCAAATTTTATCAGTAACTGGTTCAATATCATTTTCTACAAAATATTCATAAATTTCCTGCGGAATAAGAGGTTTGAAATGAAGTTGAATGATTCTTCTTGGCGTTAGGACATATTCCAAGGCTTCTTTCAATAATGGAAGGGGATAATTTTTTGTCACCTAAAATGAGTTCCTCGATTAGTTTTGAATATTGAGAAATTCTGAGCCACATTAAGTTTACATTTCAAAAGTTCCAGAAGAAAGAGGATTTATTGTATCAGTAGATCGATTTGCAAATATATAATGAATAATAATCTTTGCAGATCATCATTTCAGACATTCAGGTAGCACTCAAAGCAATGTCCAGCGAGAATGTGACGCCTCGACTAGAGATTGCATCGGAAAACTAAGATGTTACCAAACCGAATCACGCCAATCTTAGGGCGACTATGATTGGTGTCAACTTGTCAGCTGTAGGACATGTCCTACTCTGGCTACAGTTTTATCGAATACTTTATAATATATACATAATAATGAATACTTTTCACGAGTTGAAAAGACATACAGTGCCATCCCATAGTTATACAGGGTGTTTCAAAAAAAGGTAGCACCGTCTCTAGGATAGGTGAAAAACTGAAAAATAATTGGGGTTTGCTTAGTAAAATTTTTTTCTAACGCCATTCGTTTTCAAGATAAAGGGCGTTGAAGAAAATAAAAAATTACACATTTCTTACGATTTTGCCGAAACTACTGGCACCATTGTAATGAAATTTTATACGAATATGTTTTGGAAGCTGATATATCCCATGAATTTGTTTTTATAACTAACTCTCATAGAGGGCGCTAGTTACACGATTCATACAACGTATTATTCAACATAACTTTTTTTAGGGTAGAATTATTAGTCAAAACTCCAAGTGAACATAAACATAGTTCAATTCTACACCAAAAAGGTACTCTTGGTAAAACTCGATATTATGTACCGGTTTCGGAATATTTTGATTTGAAAATTATGAAGTAATAACCGCTCCTCGTATAAGTTAATGATAAATTTATTAATTAAAAAAACTTACAATAAGAAAATTAAAATAAAGACAAAGAACATAACATAAAATTCAATTAGAGTAAATGTTCAAAATGTCCTCCGTTTTCACGAATACACAAGTCTATCCTTTTTTCTAAAGAATCCATTAATCTTCTTAACGGTTGGGGATCATCTATGATGTCATTAAAGTGACGTTTAATTCTGTCTATTAATTCTTGACGAGAATTTACCTCTGTAGCACAGACTTTTTCCTTAATATACGACCAGACTGTGTAGTCCAAAGGATTAAAATCGCATGACCGAGGAGGCCAATGAATCGGAGCTTCTGCACCTCTACCAATCCATCGATTCCGAAAATTGTTACTCAACCAATTACGACACCTTCTATCAAAGTGCGGTGGAGCTCCATCATGCATAAAAAATAATGATGTTCGCTCATTTATCGATAAATCTTCTAATATCTCAAATAAGTGATTATTTAAAAAATCAAGGTACATATCACCACTTAAATTTCCAGGTAGAATATGATAACCTATTAATCTGTTACCTAAAGTTGCTGCCCAAACATTAACTTTAAATGAGTGTTGGTAATGTGATACCCTTTTGGCTTGTGGATTCTCATCACACCAGTAGTGTGCGTTATGGGAGTTAAACATACCTTGTCGCGTAAAGGTGGCCTCGTCCGTAAAAAGAATACATTTTAAAAAATCTGGATTGAGGGCTGTTCTTTCTCGCAATATTTCACAAAAATCGACTCTAACCGGTAGATCGTCCGGCAAGAGTTCTTGAACTTGTCTGTAATGGTAAGGATGTAGCTGCTGCTCTTTAAGTATCCGCCAAGTAGTTAAAGAAGATGGTTTGTCTTGCCATATTCCTTACACTTAATGTTGGATTTTGATCAACTAAATTTAAAATAATATTTTCTTTATTAATTGTTCTTGTTGTTCTTGGTCTACCTGAATTTATTTTCTTTGGTCTTACATTCCCAGTTTCTCGACAACGTCGTTCAACTGCTCTAAATGTTTGTTTACTTGGTAAGTTTCTTCTAGGAAACTTTTCTGCATAACGCGTAAAAGCTGCACTAGAGTTTCCTAAACACTCGCCTAAAGTTAATAACATGTCGGTGTATTCAACATTTGAGTACATTTTGTTTAACAATATCTAATTTTACAAATAACAAGGTTTCAAAACTCTATTTATTGTTGACTTATTGTCATAACAATCAATAAATGTCAATTTTACATGGCAAACTTAGAGAAAAGCGAACTTTATCATTAGTTTATACCAGGAGCGATTATTACTTCATAATTTTCAAATCAAAATATTCCGAAAACGGTACATAATATCGAGTTTTACCAAGAGTACCTTTTTGGTGTAAAATTAAACGATGTTTATGTTCACTTGGAGTTTTGACTAATAATTCTACCCTTAAAAAAGTTATGTTGAATAATACGTTGTATGAATCGTGTAACTAGCGCCCTCTATGAGAGTTAGATATAAAAACAAATTCATGGGATATATCAGCTTCCAAAACATATTCGTATGAAATTTCATTGCAATGGTGCCAGTAGTTTCGGCAAAATCGTAAGAAATGTGTAATTTTTCATTTTCTTCAACGCCCTTTATCTTGACAACGGATGGCGTTAGAAAAAAATTCCACTAAGCCAACCCCAATTATTTTTCTGTTTTTTACCTATCCTAGAGACGGTGTTACCTTTTTTTGAAACACCCTGTAGAAATTTCTTTCTGTGACATTGTTCACTAGTAGATTTATATCGCCATTACCTTTGATAGAGCACTGACGTTGAAGTTTCTGTCAACACCTGGAAAACGCATTAATAGTTCCTTCCAGTAGATATAGACACTGTTGTAATCTGTTCGAGGAATTAGTATGTGTTTTTCATAAATCTTATTAAGTTTTGCTTGAGCACTCCAAGGTTGATTAGTAATACCTAAAATTTAATATCACTGTGTGAAAATATGATAAACGTATTGTATTATCATTCCATTCGTCTCATGAGAATAGACGTTCAACCAAATTGGCAGTCCAAGAACTTTTTGATTTTATCAATTGTTACAAAATATCATGGATATAAGGAAAATTGTCTAATCTAAACGGTATATTGAAATTACTCGATTGATACTTAGTTTATGAATGTGAAAATGGAGTCTGATAATTCAATAAAAAATGTAAAAGTGCTTTAGGTACAGGATTATTTTTTATAAATTACCCACCCCCTATCATCGTTATTATTACTTTAAGAAAAAAATTTTCATATGAAAGTTGTTTGGTTACAGCTGAATTTTCTTAATATTCTATGAAAAATTCAATGGCGTGCAAATTTAAGGAGATACTGAAAATAATAGTTCTTTTTCAAATGGGACACCCTGTATATTTTCACATTTTTCATATAAAGTAATTAAAATGGTTTACAGAGAGGTGGAAGATTTTATTGATAATAATAATAAACAAGTGATTAAAGCAAGGATTCAACTTGAAATTACCAAACCAAATGAAATTAATGAAGTCATCTACAATGTTATTATAAATAATATACGAGAGTGTTATCAATTATGCATTAACAATAATGGTGGACATCTTGAATATCTTTTATAAGTAATTATTTATAAATTCTCTCAAATAAATCTTTGTTTTCTGTTTTGTATAGGTATATATTTTGACTTTTTCTACCTTACTGAGAACCATTTTAATTACTTTATATGAAAAATGTCAATTATCAAATATATTAGTTGTCATTTCCATAGCTCACTTTAATAAGTTATCTAACATATTTACAGTGAAACTGAGATTTAAAACATTCCATAACTTGGTAGGGGTAACATATTGTATATTTTTGAAATCAGAAAAAAAGATCATTCCAAAAATGTGAAAATATACATTCAAAAAACAACTATTATTTTTTGTATCCCCTTAAATTAGCACGCTACTGAACTTTTGATAGAATATTGAGAAAATTCAGCTGTAACCAAACAACTTTTATATAAGACTTTTTTTATAGAAGTAATAATAACGATGATAGGGGGTGGGTAATTTATAATGAATAACCCTGTACTTTGAAGTGCCTGTTGCATTATCTTGGCTAGAACTTTGAATAAGATCAATTTTCTGAATGAGACGTGGAAATGCTGGAGGTTAGTTTTTGAGTTAAGAATGGTTCCAGTGAAGGTTTGTAGGAAGTTACTGCTCACCCACTGTTGTTATCATTTTTCCACTTTTAATGCACCGATACCTGAATAGAGCGAAATTCTGACAAGAAATCAATCCTTGTAAATTTGTTGATAACTCGCTCGTATAATTTACATTCCAGCGGCTGGAACGATGTGAAATTACCAAAACGTAACTACTTGCCATACTGTATCGTTACTAAGTTTAGTGTTATTCCACCTTAAATATTTTGAGAACAGTCCGATTTCAAAGTATTCACTTCTCCCGCAATTCATGATTGTTGAATTAATGTAAACTGTATAATAACTCAGGAACTATTGTTCAAATGGAATAAATATTTTTTCAATTTGGAAAATTTCTTCCCCTTTATTGGCAAGTATATCAACGTAGTTTAAACTAAACTGAATGACAACCTAAAGACAACCGCTCGGCTGATGTCCTGGCTAATAGAGCAGCAGCTCAAAAGCTTTTTGAACTAGCCTCATCCGCCATTCGAAAAGTTACAGCCCTTACCAGCTTAGTGCGCGAACACACTCATAATGAGTTCAAAACAAGGTGGGACGAAACAAAAAACTGCAAACTATTCAAGGAATTAATGTAGTATCCTGACAGTACAGCAACAACGGCGTAACCTACGTCTTCCTATAGGAGAATTGACTGGACACTGTCAACTAAGCAAGCATTTCCATAGAAAGAGGCTATAGGACATAACCTTATGTCAAGACTGTGAACAGAAAGATAAGACGGTAAAGCGCATATCCTTTTTATTACTCGGCATTATAAATCATTCGTAAATCCGCGTTCAATGAGTTTTGGTAAGCACCAGCCATGCCGAGAGAAGTTGATAATGTTAAAACCAGAGTCTAGCTGACATGCTGGAAGGGACTTCCAGGAAGATGCACAAAAGATCTAATGAGGCCTAGATGCTGTGGGGTTGCTCTACCCTGCCAACTTATCAGATCCTTTTTCAGGTAATGATAATAAAATTATGTAGAAATCACTACTTTACAAAATGTTTAGGGACTTTTTTCCTCTCACAAATTATATTTTAAAATCCGCTATTCTAATCTTACGAAGTCGTAAAACCCATCTATCAATTTTCTACAAATTTTTGTTTAAATTAAACTAGCTCCGAAGACAAAATACCTCCACTGACTGAACAAAAATCCTTCATGGAGAACACTATGCAAGCACAGTATAGGAACGAACTAGAATGTTATCTCGTGACGTCACACTCCCGAGTTCTCTGTGACCTACAACGTCGTTCGAATGAGTATCTCATCCTGCGGCCAGTGCTGTGCTGCGATCCAACCAAATTGCAAGTGGTGCAATTGCGAATAACATTATTTAGTATACAGGGCTTTTATTTTTACGGCTTTCCGGATAAACAAACATTATTATTTTTTTGCAATGGATACCATTAAAAATAAGAAAACGGGTAGTGTATGTGTGAACCAATAAATATTTTGTATGAGACTGTTGTTTTATACACTCATCAGTGTACCGTTCTACAATATTAAAGGAAAAACATTTAACACGTTCAAGTCATTTTAAAACTTATGCTACCTATGCCTATGGAAAAGTAAAATGAATCGTGAAGCGATTCGTTCAAGGCCATCAAAAGCTCTGGCAATTTATAAATGAAATTCATAATAGTAATACAACTGGTTCGTTCCTATACTGTGATGCAAGCTTCAAAAATTCCAACTCAAAAAATGTATGATTTAATGAATTGTTTGTAGCAATAGTTACTAGATATTTACCTAAGACCATAACACGATCTGTTATTTTGATATTCTTGATTATTTTTTTGATTTGTGATCCAATCCTCTTGGGATTCAAGTGTTTCTCATCCTTAGGTACCTTTTTATAGAATGGTTTTTCGGCAGCATTGAAATATATTATAGAAGGAGCCAATAGCTTCGACATTTTGTCAATTAAATGTACAAGCATTTTCATTCCTTTACCTCCTTCATACTTTCCAGCTAATCTCTCTGGAGATAAGTCAAAAAGTACTGATCTGGTAGCGTTAAATATTGCGTTAGCCAAAAGGTGTTTTCCGCTTTTTCCAGGTCCTAATATAAGCACTGATCTAGGTCTCTTCATCGTTTCAACTCCTAAAGGTATTATACAATTCATAACAACGGCTTGTCTTACGTCTAATAGAGCGGCTGGAGGATCAAAATCCATATTCCGGTACTCCCAGTTATTATAACTAAAGTCTCCGTGATATTCTTCTAGACTGGCCTTAGGATACGTTCTTATTATTTCATTATCCACAAGTTCTTGAAATAAGTCTTGAATAGTTCTATTAGCGGTGGGATCTTTCTTCCCCCTCTTACCCTTTTTGCCTTTTTTTTTCTTGTTTTTTTTTCTTTTCAGTTTTTTAAGCCCATATTTTTTTCGATCCTCATCAAGCGCATCATTCAATATATCCAATTCCACTCGCATCATATTATCTACTATTTGTCGACATTCATATTGGTTATCTAGTAGAGTTTTTTCCGTTATTATGTCCATATAGTGCTTTTCGAGTGGATTATCCAAATCGTTACGTAAATCCCATATATCAGCATGCTCTTGCTGCCCTTCAAGGTAAAGTGGTCTACCTGAAGGATCTTCAAAATCGTATTCGTATTCACCAGGCTTCCTTTTTTTCCTTTTAGCAGCTTTCGCGGCAGCTATTTTCTTTTTTTGTTCCATCTCTTTTTTCTTTTTTTCAGCTTCGGCTTTTTTCAATTTTTCTCTCTCCTTCTTCTCTTTTTCTTTTTGTGCTTTCGCACCTCCAGCTTTCACTTTTTCCCTTCTTTTTCTCTCTACTTCATCAAGAAATTCTTTTGGAGTCATCGTTTCCGCCCTTACAACTAGAATTGTACCTCCTTTTTCTTCTGGAGGTATATCATCAAACTGCCTGACTTCCTTATACCACACTTTGAACCACTCTCTTATTTCATCACCGATATCTTCCATCAAACCTGGAGCAATTATTCTGAACACTCTAGTTTTTTCATTATCTATTGCATCGACATATTCTCTGATACGCTGATCTCTGTAATCTCTTCTTTTTTCTAAGTTTTTGTTGAAAGTTTCTTTATACTCTTCTGACCTCCAGACTGGATCGTACATTCCTATCAGGTGTCTTCTTTCTATTTCGTGATATTTCATCATTTGACGAACATTGAAACTTCTCCAGACACTCTGAATTTTAATTGATGCTTCAACTTCCTTTTTTTTATGATATTCGGTTTGCGAGTGAACATCATCCGGTTTTTTTTGTTGCTGTTGTTTTTTGTTGCTGCTGCAACTGTTGTTGTATACGTGCTTCTTTAGCTTTCTTATATATAATCCACTTTATTAAAAAATACAGCCGTTCCTGCCTTCCTCTTTCTGCTGTTTGAATTATCTGGACAGACTCTTTTGAAATTCTTTTCTTTTCTAATTCAATCAATTCTTCTTCACTAAGTTCTATTTTTTTATCTTTCATAATCTGTTTTGTCTTTTTCTTTCTCTTCTCGTCAACAGAAGCTCTTTTTTCTGTGGTTTCATCTATTTTGTCACCCTCGGTAGTTTCTTCAGGAAGTATTTCAGGTTCTGGAAGAGGTGGTATGAATATTTTTTCTCCACGCTGTATTTTATGCCACATATCTTCAATGTCAATTGGTCGGTGATGGAATAATGCTGGATGTAATATTTCTATGTCGTATGGGACTAATTTCAATTCCACTAAAGTACCATCTATATAGTGGTATTCGGAAAGGTCAAGATCTAATAAAATATTGTTGAATTCCAATAGTCTTATAGCAGCCGCATCCACTAGTTTTTTGACCGTTTTTCTTTTTTGCGGTTGTACTAGCTGGTCGATACAAGTATCAAGTTCTTGGTACAGTAAACAGTATCGAGCATAAAAATCTCCAAATAATAAATTGGCCATCATGCGATCATTGACTGGTTTAGATTTTTGTCTCCAAAGATCATCTTTGAGTGTCTCGTTTTCTAACTTCTTTTTGGTAACTACCCATTTATTCACGTAGTATTCGAAAGACATTTTATTTATCCAAGAAATTTACGTAAATTTCAGTTTAAATCTAATAAAACAACCCCAGAAATTATATTCTTACATTTGTCATTTCACATTGACATAATATAGCAATGACATATCTCTTCATAATATAATGAGCTCGTTTCATGGATTTCAATGAAAATGTCACAAGATTTATTGGGTCTCTACTGAGTATTTGCAACTAATAACGCCACTCTACGATTTCAAATAAAATGAAAAAGAAAATATATTGAAATTTGAATTTCTGTGGTAGTCTGTGTGGTAGGCTAGAGCCAATGACAAACAAGGAGATTTTGCGCTGTTGTCAGGAGGGAAAACTTTATAAGTAGACTAGTTATCTCTTTTCTTTCACATCTGTCGAACAGAAACGCAAAGTAGGTACTGTCAAAGCGTACCCTTTCAAATGATGCTCTCATAATCGGCCTCTTATTAAAAAAGGTAACTCTCGCGTAGTCAAAGAAATCTGTAAATATATATTTGAGCTGTAGTTCTCGACATGACGCTTTTAAAGTAGAAAATAAAATGTGACGATAATATAAAATGATATATCGAAACAATTGTCAATTCTATTAGAAAACTGATAAAGTGGAGTTATAAAGAAATAGTGTGTTCCATTGAAAACTAAAATGTAAGAAAATCACTTTTAAAATCACTTTTAATATATAGGAGGCAATGCTGTAGTAAGCGTTGAAGAAAAAACATTCCACAGTACATTAAAAGTACCTATACTTATAAAATAAAAGAAAAAAAAACTTTAAATCTCCAGTATTACCGATTTAATGGAAATTAAATGTTCTCTATGTAGGTTGAGTTGTTTGAAAAACATGTGATATAACACACACGCATAAATTGCGTTACCCTAGAATTCCGAAGAATTCGAAACTCGATTTAGATCCGGATCGCTTATTCTTCTTCTTTTTAGGAGATTTTGAGTGCCTCCTGGAACAATAACAAATGCCACAACCTACAAATGTTTTGTTTATGTGGTTTATTGTTTTATGTGTTTATTGATTTCCGGATTTTATTAAAGTATTTGTGGTAGTGTTTTTCATTAGTTTTATGTCTTTTAGAAGGTAAATGAACTGAGGCACAATTTCTACTATAAAATAACACAAACAACTACTAAAAACTAAACGTGGATGATGTAAATTGACAACTGTCAAATTCTTCTAGTCGACTTTTACTTTGTCCCTATCAACTTGGATAGTCAAGTAGGATTTAACAACGGAACGTACTTTGAATCTGACAACAAGGACTTCTGCCATTGGATTATTTGAAGCGGTTTATTTAAATAAAAAAAATTTTAAACTAAATTTCATAAATATTTATAACTTTTTGATATAAATATCGTTATCATGGAAAAAGAAATGTTATTCTTAACCCACCTGATATGAATTCACTTGTTAATTCATACCCATGAAACTAGCCTATTACTGCCAACGTGAGAAATTGAGCCAATTATTTTCGCCATAATGAATTAAGGTACTCCTTTTACTAGCATGCGGAAAAAACCCCGAAAGTCAACATAAGGAGACATTTATTATTAAATACATATCAACAAATTAAATTTTTAATATTTGAAATTCATTTGATGAGGCTGATACCAGGACCATTGGAAAAATATTGAAACATACGTTTTTTTTAATAAGAATTATAGCAGAATTCCGATGAATTTCATAATTTTTCACTCATTTGGTGAACTACAATCATACAAATATATATTATATTTCGAATATTCAAATGTCAGTATACTCTCCAAAAGCTAAACAAATTCACTCTATCCACAACTGTCATGTGGCGGATGCGATTTGACACTATTTCCAATGTCATAGTGCGCAATAGTGCGTTTTTGAATACATTACCACATTCGTAACTGCGATAATAAGAGCCAAGAAAAATATTAATACCAGCATCAAATATTCATTTTATATTTTGTAGTTGAGGGATCATACAATAAACCTGTTTATTATAGATATTTAAAGTGCACTCTTTTTTTTT
>CAJUYG010003712.1:8467-19931 GCA_910591675.1 Galerucella calmariensis | reverse complement strand
TAATAAAAATTCACGCAAATTATTGTTATCTTCTGTACAATATAATGTTATACTTTTTGGAGTAATTTTTTTGAAAAATATTGGCTTTCTGTCGTCGCTCAATGCTATAAGGAGCACAAATACATCCGTATCATTTGCTACAACTGCCACTGGACCGTCAAACAAATTATTTACTTCCATAGCTGTTTTCACAATTAAAGTATCCGCATCTTCTTCAGCCACTTTCACCTGTATACCTTTTTCAATGAGGAATGCTGACAAAAGTTTAACAAACTGGAATTTGTTAGCAGTATTTGAGAAAAATTTGGCTTGTTTTATTGTAACCAAATTATGGTCTGATATTTCAATATCGGCAGCAAAACTTTTCTCTTTACGTCGATATCTCTCGTAAGATTTAGTGCCGATACAGTCACTACTATATCCATCAAATACGACATGCGCACTGCCTCGATAATGCGATATAATGTGAGTGTGGTATCTCTCAAATAGGTCCCGGTAAGTTGATCCATGGGGCCAGCTCACGTTATGTAATAAAAAGCCACCATCAATAATATACGTAAAATTAC
The DNA here is from genome assembly GCA_910591675.1 of Galerucella calmariensis. NCBI lineage: Eukaryota > Metazoa > Arthropoda > Insecta > Coleoptera > Chrysomelidae > Galerucella > Galerucella calmariensis. The sequence continues at coordinate 19,365 of CAJUYG010003712.1, read as the reverse complement.
ATGAAAAGGCCTCTAAACTCATTTGGCGCGGCAGGGTGTAAGCTTTAAATATTTTGTATAATTCGGCTTTCGAAGTTTTGCGCATAAATCCATTTTCGTCGAATAGTGCCAATGGGAAGGGAGACAGCTCATAATTAAAAGCATTCTGTGATTTTTGTACATCACCTTTGAACAATACTGATATCCGATGAAATAATTGTGTCGTGTCAACCTTTATGCAAGATGCTCCTCCTACATGCATACTTGATTTTGCGGATTCCAAATTTTTTACCCTATTTTTCATCGAAAGGGAAATATCTTTAGCATTTTTTCCCACCATGGTCTGCATTAGGACCTCTCCTCTTTCAATCGCTCTGTGACAATTGATTTCAGGACCACCAGCTACCCCTGTCGATAAGGAAATCAAATTGGGCCGTTGTTCGAAGGGTTTATGCTTATTTATCCAAAATCTAAACTTTTTCAGGTCTTCCTCATCTCGTTTTTGCCTCGAAGAGCTGAGATCTTTATGTTGCTCACTTGACGAAGTGGTTATGTCAAAATACTCTTCCACTGATGACATGACACTGAATATTGTAGGCATGGTTAGTAAATAACGAGCGACTACCTTTGACGTGACTCCTCTTCCGTGCTTCAAATCAGTTCCAAAGTATCTATTCAACGTTTGTTCAATCGTCATGTCGGTCCATACCCCTGCCCAAGTTTTATCCGACCTTCGAACAGTGAAACAACCTTTTGCAAATAAGTCATATGTTTCATTGTCTACAAGATCAGTTTCTAATTTGACCATATCCTCTAGGTACAATTGTGCACTTTTGGCATACGACAGGTGTCCAGCTGCATGAAAAACTGGTAACATTTTTTTAATACTTTGAAGATGCAGCCTCCAATCACCTAATCTTTCGGCCTCTATAAACTGTAATGCGATTACAATGAGTTCAAAATATTGTATCCATAACTGTGCCGTTGGTCCATTATTCTTTAACCTGTTTAACTCTGAAATCAAATCATCTGTCATCTCGGCCACAGTGGGATTCATTCGACAATGTTTAATTGTGGGTCGTTCCGGAGAGTCGGTATGCCAATTTTTCAGAAATGAATCCAGAAAAGTTTTATATTCATTAGATTTGTCACTTTCTACATTATTACAAATTTCAATTCCGAGAGCAGTTAAGGTTAAAATATGTGCTCGTATTGCCCTAGAGTATGCATGGCCACTAAGCATATGTTTAACAGATTGTGGTGCATATACTGTTGACCAAAGACTGTCGAGACCGCTTCCATTCATTATATATCCTATAGCGCCAAGATAAGACATCAAACAATGAAACCCACCAAGCCGCACTACTACATTATTTAATTTTCCATGCTCTTGAGACTCTGCGACAATGGTACGTGCTTTGTGGTACAATGGCTGATCAAATGTAACAAAACACACTTTTTGTTTGAGTTTCTTAGCCTCAGCTAGAGCGTAATGTAATGCTGTGTTAATTGTAGTCGGTTTTGACGGTGGCTCCCTAATAAATGGTAAACATATAACTCTTGATACCAAAGGCATTTCGTCTTCACATAAAACTTCCATGAAACCCGACCAACTGGGCAATTTTGAATTATTTAATGCCTTGGCCCATAAATGCAGAGCGTATGCTGACGGTAATGGTACTGAAGTTGACAGCGCTAGTTTTGTAGTGTCACTATACGTAACCATCTCCAATCCTTTTGCATTTAAATAGGAATAAGGTATCGCTTTAATACTGCTCTTTGATCCAACTGCTTCAGATGTAGCAGAATTATATTTCTTCACTCTCTCAATACGACCTTCATATGATACGTTATCGTCAGGCGTGTAATTGCAATACCACCCAGACAATGGAACGTGTCGTGGCCATCCAGAGTATTAACATTATGGTCTGTATTGTCAAACACGTGTTGAACGTGCACTCCTTCTTCAATTTTAATTTTTGGTGGATTTAAGACAATGGACGTTTCAAATTGCACCAAATGATAGTATGAAACACAGATGCCCATCCTATTTAAAAGATCAATCACTTGTTTTGAGCCTGTCTTTCTGTAGATATAAGTACCAACAGCTAGCTGAAGCGTGGATATAAATGTCTGCCTACGAACAGATGATATTATAGCATGACCGATGGTGGAACGCCTCATTTTAAAGCTATCTTCATGTCCTTTTTGTTCGCCTTCTAATAATTTTTCCAAAAAAGTTGAAAGTGATTCAGGGATATCATTTTCCACATCATTGAGAAAGTTAATGCCTGATGGGTAGCTGTCGTTCGAATAATCATGGTTTTTAATATCTTTTTTCAACAATTCCGCTGCGACGTTTAAGACTGTCTGTTTCTCTGGTTCGAGAAGATCCTCCCCCCTATAATATTTCTTACACATATCCCCAAAATCATAATATTTGTAGCGAATAATTGTTGACTTCCCACGTTCCTGTTGAATGTAGATATCCGATCCATATTTTTCTCTTAATTTGTTATAGAGCAGAGTGTTGGACAAGCAATGATCTTCCATTTGTTTGGTTAATTCAGCTAAAGTAAACTCAAATTTTTGACTTTGTTCAATATAGTCACACACCTTTTGAAAGGCAGTACTGTTCAAAGTTGTTGCAGGTGATTTGGTACGTTCAGCTTGAACAATTTGGAGGAAGTGATTACTACATTTTATGTGATACCGTGCCCCTTCTTTTACTAGTGAAGTAATGTTACCTAATCTGAGAAACACGTCTTTTCCCAATTGATCAGTTCGGCGATTAGCAGCATTAATTACGCGATCTTTATAAGATTCCTTCTGTACTACCCTCATTAGATGTCGATTGCGACGAGAATCACAAATATTTCCGCAATAAAAGCATAAAGATTTAAAATCGAAAGAATCACAACCACTCGCAGAACTTGAGGGCCTCTCTGATGTAGGTAATTTGGGTTGATTTATTACCGTCTCCATTATAACTGTATTTAAAATAAAAAAGTGATAATGAATGTGTAATAAGCATTAAAAACATTTAAATATTTCGGTTTAACGACAAACAATATAAGTACATCGGACACCCTCTTTTAATAGTTGTAGACAAAAAGAAAGAAAAAAAATAAAATTCGAAATCTAATTTAACAGACGAGATGTTTGATGTATGTAGGTATATATTTAAAAAAAAATTAATAGCTCCTATAAAAAAATAAACTCAATTTTTTTATCACCAAAAAACAACCAATCCAAACAGATTACTTTAAAATAACATATTATGAAGCCGCTCATCGGAAATTGTTTTTCTCAATACAGTTCTTTGATCAAAATTTTAATTTTTTATATTTATAAATGTCTGAAATATTTTCATTTTATTTTATAGTCCAAAACAAGTGTAATACAGTGTATAAGTTAAACAAAAAATATACTAATTTACGTATACCCTACAAATCATAATTAGTTTTATTGTTACTTACCAAAAAATTAACAAGATAATTGTCCTCAATTTTCACACTGTATACGTATACCTAACTATTGTACATTTATTCAAATGATTGCACTACGTTAATTTATGTAGGACTTGAATTTTAGTGTTCATTAAAAATAACAATTTTAATCAGACAACTTAATTTAACAATAACCACCACACAGTTAGGGAAAAATAGTTCAACTTATTCCGACGGACACTAATAAACAGACTGTATATCTATATCTTTAGTTTTTATTTATCTTCGACAACCCACAAACATAAACAAACATGCATCCCTCTCCTCATAGCATTACTATCTTCTACTCGACACAAGGGTCGTGAGAACAGGTTGATAATGCTAAAACCGAGTTATTATGTAAATTTTTTTTGGTAAAATTAACTTCCCATAACATATTTGTCATAAATCACGAAATCTCACAATTTTTAGTGGCTCTGACAAGAAATATATTGGGAAACATTTGTGTTTATAATAAATAGTGTAAGTTTATGCTATGAACTCTTGAAAAATAAAACAAGGCATTATGTTTCTAAGATAATGAAAAAACAATAAATTATATTTAACATACAATCACATACAAACAAAAAACAAAGTCATCAACTTACCTTACATACGATTTATATCAATAATTTTCATTTATTAATAACTAGTGAAAATTCATAAATACAATTGAAAATGACGACGCTTATAATTTTCCAGGACAAAAAGTAAGCCTGGCATCATGGCAATCTGACGAGCACGTGCGAATATGGAACAGAGGTAAATGCGCCATGGGTCAGTTTTAGGAAAGAGGAAGTATAAAAGTTTCAATTCACTTTAATGACTTTCCTGTTATTTAAGGAAAAAAATCGATTTAACGTTACAGAAGCAGAATTTTTTTCTCTACAACTTTTATCTAAAACTTTTCAACAGAATTGCTTCAATTCTCAATATATTGCGATTTTTAACATTTATTCACGACTTTCAACCCCTTCCCGGGGGTTAATCTCAAAAATTTGTTCAGAACTAAATTCCTGAGATAGAAATCTATAGTAATTCATACATCACATCGCCTCAGCAAAAATCGGTTCACTTTCGTTGTTTTTAATTGGACTATTGACCAAGAATCAGATGATGACTGGTGACGAACAGATTTATGTCATAATTGCAATGTATTTTTATAAACTTTTTTCATCAATTCACGGACAATTAACCCGCGAATCTCTTGTACTTTTGTTAAAAATTTTCTATGTAATATTTTAGTCTATAATGTATTATTCTTGTATCATTATATTGGGTTCTCCCGATGATAAATAAATAAATGAAAAAATATATATTTTTCTATAATAAATGAAACATGGAGAACGTTTATAACTCGTTATTCCAAAAACCTCAATCAGTCTGGTTGCAAAAAATTTGCAAACATTTGCGGAGAATCTGCAAGAAATTGTTGCTGAGTATTATGGGTAAATATTCTTCACTCTTGAGGCATTTTCAGTTTTCCCTACCAAAAGCCTAATGAACTTCAGTTTTTTGCCACATGTGCAAAGCTGATTGTTGCTAGATTCAGGTCCACTGGTAAGGTCCATCTCGCTAGAATTAATCTTATAGCCCGTTTTCCTAATAAGTATATCCTGAGGCCTCATCTGAGAGGAAAACAAGACCCTCGGAAACATAAATATCCATCAAAAGTGTCTGGTTACAGGGTTTCTCATTTATGACACCGAGGATTTTCCCAATCTGTAAAATGTGGTGGCGCCATCTACAATTGGTTTCCACAATCCAAAACATTGAAAATAATGGATTTCCAACACCCCCCAGCTCAAATTTTGTACAAAACTTGCATATTTCACAAGTCTCAAAATTTTCTGGTATTTCAACCCGATTTTTTTGCAGAAAATATTAATGTTGCGAAAAAAATCATGAGGACCATTTTTGTAGAAAATGACCTAAACTTCAATTTTTATCTGAGCCGAAAATCTCTAACTGCCTTATTTTAGGAGATATTGGCTGAAAACCTATTTTCCTGGTCTTTTGGGGCCATTTTCTCCGCCCTCGCACGCGTTTTCATGCAGAGCTTTGTCTTATGTTTAATGATGTACCAAATGCAACTTCCAACCGGAAGATGAAAACAGGGCGTCATTAATGTTAACTTTGCCTTTTTTTCCTCATTCATTTACTGGACTAATAGTAGTATAGTGTTATTATTGTTTAATTGAACTCTGTCTTCTTTCCATTATAAGAATTTATTGCGTAACGTTTGGGTATATTTGATAACATTGTTTAAAAGGCGAAAAAATAAACATATATTCCTTTCAACAACTCTTCATTGTTTCGTGTGTTTTCTGTTGATAGAAGATGTTCCCTAGAAATCAAGTGTTTGATAATATCAACAATTAAATCACATGACAGTAGATATTCAGCAATCCATGTAAATGATAGGAAGTATCATTGATAATGTTAGTTGCGGCTTTGTTCCGTTCTGAAATCCTTTATATCACCAAAACAGACAAAGTAGCATTCTCCCGAACTCCGACCGTTTTAACAAATCGAGGATATTATTTGAAAACATTATCCAGTGAACGTTATAATGCATGAATAATGACTTTAAATCGAGGTCTTTTAACAGAAACTCAGCTCAAAAAAAGGTCATCTGTTCCAGACATCTCAGTTGTGAAAAGATGTTTGCCATCTTTTTATTCACATAAATTATTCATATTTCATGGAGAGTTGATCCGTTGAATAAAAATATATCCCATTAATTGTGGGAGTCAATGTATTAATCACTTATTCTTTTAAGCAGATTTAGCAGATTTGGTTGTGTATAAAAGAGCATTGTCTTATAAGATTCATAGACTCCTAGCAATAGAATATCCCAGGGATATTTTCCCCAAGAAGGACCTAGTGAAAAGACTGTTGAGCCTGATAAGAGCTACTAGTCTTTTCACATAAACGGTACAAGGTACAATTAAGAGCAGAAAAAGACTGGAGACTAAGATGCTAAGGATTCGAAGCCTCTGGCTGGTGGTACCGAAGCAATCAATCCATACCAAAATTCTGCTAAAATCAAAATAATTCTTTCTCTGTTATGATTTTTGAAACTATAGCATAGATTTGAGCAAATTTTCTGTTCCCCAGTTAATATGGACTTGTTAAAGTACCGTTCAGAATGGTCTATTAAAAATGTCAGTTTTATAACCTAAATTAAACAGCATAGCGTTGATCAAAGCATGATCAAAGGTATGTGGGAAACAGCCTGAAATATGACATCCATTACAAGTACGTCACACGTTAATAGGGAGGGAGGGTATCACCGAAGTGTCACATCGTGTGACAAGGGACATTAGGGGGTCAACAGTTTTGTGACGTCACATAATAAAATTCAAAACACTAAAACGCAAAGCTTGGATGTGAATCAAAAACTTGAAAAAATTACGAATTTGATCTATATTTATTAATAATTTAGCATTTTATTAGATTATTATGTAATAAAAATAAGTTAAAAATGAAAATAGCTGTTTTCTCTCGATTATTTTTAAATACATGCATAAATTTAAAAAATGTGTGACGTCACATCAGGAGGGAGGGTTATAAAAATGTGACAACCTGTGACAAGAACAGGGGGAGGGGTTCAAAAGTCCTAAAATTCGTGTGACGTACTTTATGGATGGCCCCAGATGTCAAAACTGAAAAGCGAATGATGGAGAAAGTTAAATGTAAAAATAACATCGTGTATTTTGTAAACATAGTGCCAAAGCGAAAGAAGTTTCATAAATTCCGTATAAAATGTTTTATCTTCTTTTTCCCGTATAAAATCGATCTCCAATAAAAAATTTATAATTAAACAGGAAGCCACTCTTCAGGTATCAAGTTAGGTGGCAGTACCAGAGGAATTCGATCCACAACCACGCCTATTCCCGAAGAAAATCACATTTTCGCCCCCACCGAACCCAGTGCCAAAGCTGCAATAAGCCATCTTCACGTCGGAATTATGGTACCTTACAAATCTTTCGGGGTTCGCGAATATAATAAAGCCGCTAGCACTGCTATCACTTCCGTGCAACGCAAACTGAAGTTTTTCAAGAATTACGGCATTCAACTGCATTTGGAGATGAAGGAGATGACTCCCAGCCCGACAGGTGAGTTTACTTTACTTCTTATATATAGTAGTACTAAACTAACCACTTTACTTATTATTATTCAATATAATAATTCGAATAAATAGAAAATGTGGGAGCTGGATAATGTTATAGATATTCAAATAGAGCTGGTTGTGATAACATTTAATGAAGATAGCTCTTCAGGTATATCTGACAGATCAGAGTCGGTTGGAGTAGCATTAAATCGAGTTAGCTACTATAATATTTTCTCATGCCTACCAAGTTCTGGTTAGGTTCTTGGTTAGGCTAATGGAACCGTAAGGATCCGCAGTCAATATCACAACCTCACACACACAAGTTCTGATAAATAAAACGACGTATTAATTTTACAAATCAGTAAAAATGTATAATTACGAATAATTTGCATTTTCCAAATGTTGACTCTCAAAGGTACTCCACCAAAAAATTTGATAAACGTCCTCGTTCTAGCAAACGGTATTAAACCCACTGAAAGAGAGATATTTGCAAAAAAAACTTAATTTTTCGAGCTTCGACATCTTAGGACGCGGACACGAGATATTACGATACTTTTGAGACAGCCAAGAATGAAAAATAGAGGCTTACACGAGCTTACAGCATATCTTTTATTCCGAGGTGAACTGAGTAAAATGACTGGGCTATAATGGGAATTTGCGCAAAACATTTATTTGCCAAGCCGAGAAATACGTGCTTTTGTTAACCTCGGACATAAATGAAATCTGAACAGGATATTTGATATGGTTTGTTCCAGCAGACAAGATATGTTAAATAGATTTGGTTAAATGGATAAATGCGTATACACAATTTTCAAACCGTTTAAGGCCTCTAATCCACAAAGCACCTGGTTTCTGACTGTTTTAATACCTTCGTCACTTGCCAGTTTCTTGTGCGTTCCTGCGTGTTGATTCAAATGGTATCTCGTACACGGACGTGCCAGTCACGGATCGGTAGCCCACTTGCAAGTGATTAGTCGCCAAAAGACCAGCACTGTCGATCTCTGTTCTCGTTTCCAAGTATATTATATTATGTTAAATACTCATTAAATGAGCAATGGCTAGAAGATTAAGAGAACTAGCAATTTTGCAATTTGATCAACTCAACTACTTAGGGTGAGGAAAGATACATTTGAAAAGTTGCTGGTAACTCTGTGGAATATTGATAAATATAGGTGCATTCAAAAGACATATACAGTGCTATTGTGCTATTCAAAAGTCCCCTCCTCCCCTCGTATCTTCTGAACGGCTACACTAACATTAATAAAATTTGGAGGGTGAAAATGAAGTGTTGTAAACTTCTCTACGAATGGTAACAGGTGGCGTGTTAGTAATAGATGACGTCACAGTGAAACTCTGGTCAATAATTTTAAATAGGACCTTATGGCAAGTGATATCTCGTTTGAAAGACATTGACATTGGCTACATAGCCAGCCATATTGATTTTGTTGGGGTTTAAACTAATTTTGACAGATAAATTAAATAAATACCAAAATTATTATTTCACATTTAAATATTGAAGATTTTTCAGTCCGCCTCTGGCTAGTTGTCAAAAAAATTGACGTTTTTAATTTAATAGTATTTGTTGCTTTGCAATGTTTCTCTAAATAGCTTAAATATATAATTTTATTATTGTTTAACGAGACGTTCAAGAGTTTACATAGTCAAAATGGTACGTACTCAAGCCGACAAAGTAGCAGCTATCTTAATAATTGGTGAATCTAGAAAGAATCCCTATGAAACGGAACGTTTATTTAATGAGAGATACCCAGATCGCCCTATCTCGAGAACTTATTTGAGGGAGCTTCTTCACAAGTTTGAATCAACAGGTAGTGTTCAGGATGCCAAACGATCTGGTCGACCAACATTTAGTGATGATAAAAAAATTTATATAGTTGCTAAAATGGTAGTACACCCTACTTCCTCTTCAACTAAAGTTGCGTCTATCTGTGAAGTAAGTAAAAATACAGTACAGAGAGTGTTGGCTAAAAATAAATTTCATCCATGTAAGTTAAAAATGGTGCACCACCTTTCGGATGACGACTCCCACAGAAGACTCGAATTCTGTGAATGTATGACAAATAAAATTTGTCAAAACCCACATTACACAAAAACAATTTGTTTTAGTGACGAATAAAGTACTTTTTGCCTCAATGGAAATGTGAATACACAAAATGTAAGGTATTGGAGTGACACAAATCCTCACACCTTTCGTGAACAACATACCCAATTTCCAGAAAAAGTCAATGTTTGGGCAGGTATTTTGGGAAACCACATAGTTGCTCCTGTCTTCCCAAATTCAAATTTAAGCGGTGAAGTGTATCTGGAGATGTTACAAAATGCAATTGGGCCGTTAATTCTTGAAATTCTGGAAGATAATCCAGATGAATTCGACCTTCTGGAAATAACATTTCAACAAGATGGTGCTCCCCTGCACATTATTATGGTGCAGTGAGACGTTACTTAAATGAAGAATATCGAAGGTAGATGGATCGGCCGGCGAGGTCCTATAGAATGGCTACCTCGGTCTCCAGATCTGACACCATTAGATTTTTTTCTATGGGGTACTTGAAATCAAAGGTTTATACGGCACCAGAGAGCATTGGCGTTTTGAAAGAAAAAATTATTGAAGAATGCAATGCAATTTCAGCTGACACATTCGAACGAGTACGACAAGAGTTTACTTATAGGATGTATTACTGTCAGGAAGTAGACGGAGAACATTTCGAACACTTGCTATAAGAATCCATTGTTGATATTTGATGAATTAGTTTAAGCCCAAACAAAATTAATATGGCTATGTAGCCAATGTCAATGTCTTTCAAACAGGATATCACTTGCCATAAGGTCCTATTCAAAATTATTGGCCAGAGTCGCACTGTGACGTCATCTATTACTATTACGTCACCTGTTACCATTCGTAGAGAAGCTTACAACAATCTATTTTCACCCTCCAAATTTTATTAATGTAAGTGTAGACGTTCAAAAGATACGAGGGGAGAGGGGACTTTTGAATAGCACTGTATAGTGGTAGATGTTACTATTTCATATTTGTTTTTTTGATTCTAGTAAAAATATTTCAAATGAAAATTGCTTGAATTAATAGGATTAAACTATTTACATCGGGTTCGTAGCTTAAAATCAGCTTGAGTATGAAAATGGAGATAGTCAATATAACCATTGTATGAGTAGATTACTTATACAATGATACAATCCATATGATGCCATTTGACGAGATAGATATTACCAATAAGGTGGCGGTGAGCAGTTGGCGTTCACAGTTTTTAATTAATAAAATGATCTATTCTTTATAACAT
>CAJUYG010003711.1:0-19932 GCA_910591675.1 Galerucella calmariensis | reverse complement strand
CATGAGAAATAAATTATTAAATATTAATTTCTGACAAATAAGACACAAATACCTGTCATTTCTTTTGTTTCATAATTATTTTAATTGCCTATTTAGTGCTTCAAACTACTTACTCCTCTGACTAATCCTCTTCATAAGAGAACCAACCTGATAGATGAACACGCGTACAACAAGAGACCTTCATTTTTTTTATTTTGTCTTTTTTTAGGGCAAATTCTTGAATCAATCGCAGCATCCAAGTTGTAAAATTGCTCAGTGTCGGCCCATGTTACAATTTTTTGTGCGCCATGCATCTTGAAATGTAGGTCGTTGTTCAACAAGTTGTTGCGAAATCCTTTTATCAGGTGTGGAGGATCAAACAGAGGAATAATTTCTTGTCCTCCTATCTCGAAGCCAAAAGGTGCTTCTTTATTTCCCTCTCACATGTACTTTTCAGCTGTTTCCTTTAAAAGAAGTTTAACTGCAGATGCACAATATCGGTCGCATACATTGGCTATAAGTTTAAAACCACTATTTAAACATTCTGCAGCCACCTCTTTCACAATATTACGTACATCTATTGTCTTCATTGGCCCTCTACTAAAATTGTGGTTGTTTCCATTGTTTATGCACACCTTTTAGTAAAAAAACAGTCACATGATTGGCCAAATGTGGAGAGCATAAACCTTAAAAAATAGAACATAGTCAATTATAACATGAGCAACAAATAATTATTATATCAAGGAAGTGTATATAAACAAAATTTTATATACTTTGTTTGACAAATTAGTTTGCGATCTAAACATACTTTTAATGTGTTGAACATTTTTTTATCAACACCTGGTGTAAATGGTAGCTGTGCCAACAATTTTGACAACGTTACTCTAAGGGGGCAATGACCTGGAAAATAATTGAATTTGAATACTGTACAAGGCAAATATTGGTATATTTACAATAACCATATTTGTATTATCTTTATTATATAGCAGGATCTCGTGTCCTAATTACCTTTAACAGCAGCTTATATCCCCTTCCACTTGCCTTGAATAGGGAAAAAGCCAAAATCTCATCATCTAATGAACATCGTCTCCCTTATGGTTGATATTTTTGATTTTTTATTTGTGATAAAATAAATTTGTATGTCGCCCTTTGCGGGCAATGTTCCTTTGAAATAACTAAAACATAAATATAGTATTTCAGTCCATTTTTACTTTCAGCCACTTGCCATTGGTGAGGTTATATTTATTTATAATATCTCAATATGATCTATTTACCTGTCTTCATCTAAAAATTGGTTCGTCTTATTGAATTCGTGCACACAAGCTCATATTATTTTATTTACAAAGCACATAATCCACCAAAGTTTTGCTAGTATCAGTAATACGGGTAGGATTAGGTATCTTCAAAAGTTTCAAGAAAAGTTACATAATCTGAATTTGGTGGTCTATATACTTCTCCAAAAGCATGTTTAAGATTTTCTAACTTAATTTCTATCCATAATTGTTCTGAATGATCCGATGATTCATTCAAGATAATGTTGGCATTTAAATTATTCCTTACATAAATACTAATTCCACCTCCTCTTCTCACTAAACGATGAAATATAATATAATTATATCCCTGTATTGCGATTACATTGTTTGGTATTCCTGGATGTAACCACCATATCAGGTGATGGCCAACAAGAATTAAATTGGTGTGACTTGATAGCAGCGGTAAGTTTCTCTGGTGGAAATGGTGGCCACACACAATTGTCTACATTAATCCAGCTTGTGGGCACCGCTGCTACCGATGTGTCATCAATAAACTGTACTATTGTCCAAGTTTTTCCAGAAGTCATATTCCATTTTTCCAAAGGAGCAAAATCTAAAATATACTATTTATTGTAGTAGAGTAGTTAATTTTCAATATATCTACAGCGACTTGAAAACTTTTTCGAAAAGTTTATCACTAAAAAATGGGTGAATACATTAAACAACATCAAAGCAAATTGTCCGATATTCAGCACACAGCCAACTCTAATATATTGTTAAATTATGTATAATAAATAGAAACAAGTTGTCTCAAAACCTATGTAACAAAGGAAAAGTAACAAATTTGTTATTGAATGAAAGTTTTACACATTTAAATGAAACATTTTGTATTTTCCATGCTTTTAATTCACTAGTCTTTTTCCAACTAAAAATATATTTAATATCAATGACTCACATGGTCTAACATAAAAATTTTCTTTTTCTGTATATTCTGATCCTAAAATTAGGATTTGTCCATTATCTTCCACTACAAAATTACAGATTACTATTATTTCCCCACTGGATGAACAACAACAATTATCAGGTTGTGTAGTCTTCAAAACAGTTCTTACTACACACTTGTTTAAATTGACCTGTTATTGGACAATCATTTAGTACAGGTCCATTGTACTGAGGTTTCTGAAGTATCGAAAAATTTTGAGAATATAAATGTTCTCTTTGCTTAGCATTGCCAGTTCTGTTTTTCTATTAATCAATCGTTGTATAGGTTTGTCTTGTTTTCTAAGCAACTTTTTTATTGTTTGAATACAATTTTCAAAATCAAAAGCACTAAAACTATCAAGATGCCCAAATGTTCTAACATCTTCAGCTATATGAAGTAGATTATGTATATTATGTGAGGCATAATTTTCACCATAAATTAAAATGAACATTTCTACAAAATATATTGAGAGTTTTTCAGCATAATCAGTGTATTTCAAAAACTGCGCACGATAATATTGTTATTGCAGAGTGTAAAACAATGAAATATTCATATTTTTCCCAATATATTAGCTAAAACAACTGGCCCTGTATATAGCAGAAATAGCCTAAACTCTGTTGCTTTCCACCTTTTACTTTCACTGACACTACGGGGCTTTCGATTGAATTCTGTTGGAATGTTACAAGACTGTTCAATTAAACATTTTGATAATGTTTCTATTTTAATATATGGAATTTTTGTTGAAGGCTTCCCAGTTAACCACAAAGATACTAGTAACTTTTTTACAACCTCTTAACAAACAAGATGCATAAAATCGAGTGGGAAAGATTTGACCATATCTACACCTGTAATATTTTCTAGACTAGAAGTACCTGTATGGTGTTCTTCGCTCTGAAATCAACATCAGTACGTTAATGAAGGTTTGACGTATCTGGAAAATGAACTCTATTATCATATAATCCCTCTGTATGACACTTAGAGCATGACATATAACCTGAATAACCTTTAGTATATGTAATGTAAGCTTTTGCTGGAGCATCACAAACAAATCCTTTTATTTTGATAGTGGAGCCTTTGTACTGAATCCCACTATTTATAATATTAGTAAAATCTTCAACAAAATCTGACAAAAACAAATTTGGTCCTTCGGGTTTTGCACAGCCGTAATATACACCCACAATCTCAACAAATCCCCGGTTTTGATTAATACTACATAAAATTGGATAGAACTGACTTGTAGAGCTTTTTGTTAGTGGAGGTCCATCAATATTAATTGAAATTTCAATTGGGATGTTGTGAAAGAAACTTTTGCAAACATTTATCTAATCCAAAATGAATATAGTGACCTGGTTCTATTGATTTCAAAACATCCTTGGGGTATGTAAAAAAGTTTGAGCATCAAGATAAGGCAATTCTTGATTGTAAATTTCTAAACTTTTCAATAAATCATTTATTGCTACATGCTTGATGTTATGTTCAAGGCACCATTCTGATAATTGTGATGAAATATGCTCTTGATTAATAGTATTGGTGTTTTCTGGAATATTTAAAATACTATGGCTGTCGTTAAAACAACTGTCATTACAAAGAACTTCTTTCTCAAGCACATGTTCAGATAATACTGAATTATTGAAATTATTTAAAATCACTACATTCTCCAAGTCTATAGACTCGGAGCACGACGTCTCCATGACATTATTGAAATTATTGGACGATGCAGAAAAATTAGGACAATAAGGCAGATTCAATTTTCAACCAACTGTTTTCGATTCTTACTAACAAACCTCTGAAGTTCTTTAGTTGCTTTTTCATAATGTTCACTTACTTTATAAGACATCACCAGTAAATAAACAGGTTGTAAAAAATACTGCTTACAAGATCCCAAAACTACAAACTATGATGAAACTAGTATTAAAATAAGTACCTACTATTACTTTAAACTAGTTCAACTGTTACTTTAATAAATGTTAATTGAATGAAGTAATAGAAAATAGTCAATAATTTACCAATTAATCCTGGACTTGGTGTATAAACAACAAAAGGGGCTGGCACAAGTGGTCTGTGGGTTCGTGGGTGGAATCATAGAACAATATACACTCACTTTCCAAAGTCTTGCACCCCCCCTATATTGGGATTATATCTATTTTTTTCTTAATTTTAATCCCATCATGTTAAATATTACTTAAAACCATACATTAAAATCGTACAAATTTATTTACTGGAATAACATAGGTTGGTTTAACAGAAAATTAAAATTGAAATGGAAAAATTTGAAAATACAAAAATAATATTTTCAGAAAAAAACGGAAAAAGGATGAATGTTATAATAAATTTAGTACTTAGTATTTCCACCTCTACTTCTTATCAATGCATCAACGCGTCTATGCATGACAATAATCAAATTATTAATCACTGCCTGTGGAATATTGTCCCATTCCTCTGTAACCGCAACAATAAGCTCTTGCGTGTTTCTTGGAGGTCAACTAATGGGAATAAAAAATTTGAGGTTTGGGATTATGATCTATGGGGTAAATATTTATGAAATGATTTGTGTAAATCATATTAGCTTTTGCACCAATCAAATATATTTGTCCGTTTATGAAATGAAAGGTATTTTGGGGTGTTGAAAAATTGAAAATGTCTTGAATAATTCCGAAAAAAGGATAGAACAGAGATTCCTTTCTTCTTGCTCAATTTTGCAGTACATTTTCACTGTGCTGCCAAATAACCATAAATATGAACTATGTATATTTCATTAAATTTTAAACCTGAAATAAAAATGTAAACAACCCCCAAAACACTTGTGGTAAGTGGTATAGGGTTATTGAAATTGTAAATAAAAAAAAATTTATCAAATAGATATATAAATAACTTTATTAATAAGGAAACCCTAATAAACATAAAACAATAGCATTATTTTATTTTAATACAAATTAAAACAAAATAAAAAATATAATTATGCTAAACATATTAAATATAACGGCTAAAATCATGGTTATCAAACATAGTTGACAGAATTTATGAAATTTGCGACTAAACATCTTGTAAGTGCGTCGGCGAAAAAATAGAATTAAAAGAAATGAATAAATGAATAAAAAAAAATGTAAAAAAAATTTGTCGAAATAAATAAGTAGATGCACAAATGCTAACAACATACTTTTTTAACACACCAACAAAATTGTTTACAAGAAAACTTTGTTAAATAACTCGTCCACAAATACGAATTTCAAATTAATCTGGCCAATTGGTCTCTGCCAAAGCCACCCAACTACTCAAAAAAAACTTATGAAATACTTTGATCGGATAATTCATAAAAAGTTTACTAGTAAAAATATGAAATAAATAGAAGAGGTCCCATGACACTATCTCAAGGTAACATTTTCGGGCAAGCCAATTGTATATAGATAATAAAATAAACAGGACTTACAGACTAATAACAAATTAAAAAACAAATAACAAAAAAATATAAAAACCAGCGTTTCCCAACTCGTGCCCGTTATTACCTGGCCCCGACAATCACTGACCAACTCGTGCCCGTTCAAAAACCAGGTAGAAAATTAATACACCAACTCGTGCCCGGGTGCATCGGAACTGCGGTTTTTAATTCTTATTTATTATAATTAAATATTCAAGACCTACATATACAGTTGTCATTTATTTGAAATAAAACTACTATAAAACGTATTAATTAAATATATTGCACATAAAAAACTTAGAACTACCTACATATTATTAATACTATTATACCATGATACTGTTTTAACGAAAGTAAATGTTGATATCTTTTTATTTTTAAAATTATCTATAGTCTTTTTTAGGGAATCATGTTTTTTCCTTGTTGCATTTCTCACGATTTTAGTAATATCTACACTGCGACATTTAATGTAAGTCTCTTCCTGAATTCTTAGCAATACCTCAACGAAAACAAATAATGAGGGATGTGCATTATAAAATGAACTATTTAAATGGCTGTGAAATGATTCACATGCATTCGTGGTTCTGTGTATACTAGCTGATGCTTCTGCCCATATATTGGGAGGAAAACGAGCCTCTTCCGATATATAGTTTTCCACTAAATAATCAGCAAACGCACACAATCTTTCGTCGTTGGGCTTTTCTTCCATAAGTTCAAAAACGAAAAAGTCGGTAACTAAATCTGGGTCCAAAAACATAATTCCAAAGCAGTAAAGCAACCATTTTCCAATATCACTTTCTTTGTTTTTATACTCCGACGATAGTCCCAAATTTTGAATTTTTCGCCACCGTGCTTGACTTAAATGGAATCGGCAGCCTATCAATCTAGCTTCACTCCAAATCAATCGCGTAGCATTATGAATGCCGATTTCAAAATCAATTACTATTTGTTCAGGCAGTAGATTCCAATTCTTATCCTTACACGTATCAATTAATTTGCGAAATAATTTTTTGTAGGTGTCTTCTTTTTTATCTCCCCATAAACAAAAACTAAGTGGTATGTAATGTCCATTACGTAGGCCATGGATTGTAAACAATTGTAAAAAATACTTTGTACAATACGAAAACGTCCCATCCATGTAAAGTGTAGTGCACTCTCAGATAAATTTCAAATTAGTTTCAGTACAAAATACAATTAAATTTAATCCAACATCGTTTATAAGTACAAAGTTCTCATCTTGTAAAGTGCGTGTATTGATATTGTTTAAAACTTCAAACACCTCTTCGGCATTTGATGGAAGTTTTGGAAACTTTTTACGTTTTTCATAATAAATTGTTTTTTTTATACAATTTGAATCATTCATTTTAAGTTCATTTAAATTGGATTCAAAACATTTTCGAATAACTTTGCTAGGCTTTTCACAAATGTCATCAAAGGCCTTTCGTTTAGCAGATGCACTCACTATATGTCTTTGGATAATGTTTTCTTCTATTGCAGGATGATTATGAGTTAACACTTTTTCTGTTATTACACAACCACCAGAATCACCGATTGTCACACCCACTTAATTTCTCCAGATGTTAACTTTTTGCTGCTTTGATTAAATTTGTGTTGTTCTACAATTAATAATATTTTCCCACGTTGACTTGATACTTCGCGAATCGACATGTTTATAGAGCTGCTCTTAACCCTCCCAATTACGAAATAAAACTAACTCATTCATAAATATCAAACCCGAAACAAAATCCTTTCTAGTAAGTACTTCAGGAAAACCCAATTTAACAATAATACCTGTTCCTATAGATGGGATGGTAATTTGAACAGGTAAATTTTTCAATCGAGCACGAATTAGGTATACAGATTATTGAGACCTTTACTCTTGTACCTTTTAAGGGATTAGTGGGCACGAGTTGGGATGCGTCCATAAAAACACTTTGATCTATTGTTGCACAATTTCTTTGCTGATAAAAATAATTTTGGAGCATTTTTGGGAATGGTCCTAAGGTCCAATCCTTTAAATATATTGTTTACTTGCTTGCAGTAATTAAATAAATTAATTTCAATAAAATATCTGAACACTGTAGTTTTAATTACTGCATAATAATAATAATAATAATATTCCACATTCCTGGCTTGTGAAAGTTCTGCAAATTTACAAAGTACATCCCACTGTTGTTACTTTTCTTGAATCAGCGATGAAGCACTGGCGAACGAACCTTCATTTACAAATAAATGGCCAATACCTCCAAACTGATGAAATTTCCATCCGTAGGGGGATCTTCCAGGGTGACTCCCTTAGTCCACTTTGGTTCTGTTTGGCAATGAACCCACTCTCCAATCTACTTAACGATACGGATTACGGCTATAAACTTAAAGCCAACAGGAACACTAGCTGCACTGTTTCCCACCTTTTATATATGGATGATATCAAAATATATGCATCCAACCAGCGTCAAATTCAACATTTACTTAATATCACTGAAAAATTCTCCAGTGATATACAAATGGGATTTGGATTAGACAAGTGCAAAACCTTAAATATCGAGAAGGGTAAAATCGTTAACGGAGATGTGTTACTACCCAATGGGAATATTATAACTGCCATGCAAAATGGCGAGACCTACAAATATCTAGGATTTCAGCAAGCTAAGCTATTAGACCAAAAGCAAGCAAAAATAAAAATTAGAAGCCAGTTCACTCAAAGGGTAACTACTTTATTGAAATCCCAGTTGAACGCAGGAAATCTAGCAAAAGCAATTAACACCTACGCCATACCGATCCTGACATACTCATTTGGAATTCTGAAGTGGACAAAGACAGAGCTGGAGGATATTCAAAGAACAACCAGTACCATGATGACCAAACACAAATGTCACCATCCGACATCATCAGTTATCAGGACAACACTACCAAGAAGAGAGGGAGGGAGAGGTCTAGTGGACATAGTTAATTTACATAACAAACAAATATCTAGACTCCAAGAATTCTTCATTGCCAAGGCTGAAACATCTGAATTGCATGAGATGGTCGCAAAAGCAGATAAAAACTATTCCCCCTTAAATCTTGTAAGCCCTGATATGAGACTTGAAATCGTTACAGATTCTGACAAACAGGTGGAGTGGGCTCAGAAAGCGCTTCATGGTCGACATCATCACGACCTCAATCAACCTCATATCGACAAGGAAGCATCAAATAAGTGGCTATCTGATGGAACATTATTTCCAGAAACAGAAGGATTTATGATGGCAATTCAAGACCAAGTAATTAATACCAACAATTACAAGAAATTTGTCATAAAAGATCCAAACATCGCTACGGACAAGTGCAGAAGGTGCCAACAAACAACAGAGACGATACAACACATAACGTCGGGATGTTCAGCCTTAGCTAACATTGATTACCTACGCAGACACAATCAACTTTGCAACATCATCCATCAGAAGTTGGCCAACAAATGTGGATTAGTTAACACCTACACCCCATATTACAAGTACCATCCGAATTCGGTGCTAGAGAATGCTGATTTCAGACTATACTACGATAGGTCAATTATCACCGATAGACGGGTGACGAATAACCGGCCTGATATTGTACTTGTGGATAAAAAAACTAACTCGGTTTATCTGGTGGATGTTGCTGTACCCAATAATAACAATATCCTGGACAAATACAACGAGAAAATTGCAAAATACACCGATCTTGCAATTGAGGTAAGACAGATGTGGCATGCAGAGAAAATAGAGGTGGTACCGATCATCGTTTCATCTACGGGACTAATTCCCAAAACTCTACAAGACAGCCTTACCAAACTAGGTCTTCACAAAAATACATACATTGATCTGCAAAAGGCTGCCATTCTAAATACCTGTCACACTGTCCGTAAATTTCTAAATATGTGACCTCCGAGCCTAATTTCATTTGCGTTTACACACGCTCGGGATAGGTGAACATTACCAGCAATTGCTGAGCAAGTGCATACTTGGAATGATAATAATAATAATTTATTGTCCAACAGAAAATCCATTTACAGAACAATATTATTAGAAAGTAGCAACATGAGTAATATAAGATTAGCAATCATTTATAGTATATAATATACAAATTATTGAAAGTAATACAAAATAGAGAAAACTAATAATGTAATTATTTTATACAACCATTAATTTAAAAAAAAACCTACCCTAACTGTAAATTAAAATAAAAATTCTGATTAGATTTATCAATAATGTGCCTAAGTGAATTGAAGTGAAGGTCACAGTCATTTGCAATTTGATTGAAACTTGAACATATCATGTGTAATGGAGAATG
Organism: Galerucella calmariensis; assembly: GCA_910591675.1. Lineage (NCBI taxonomy): Eukaryota > Metazoa > Arthropoda > Insecta > Coleoptera > Chrysomelidae > Galerucella > Galerucella calmariensis. Next base: position 9,995 of record CAJUYG010003711.1, on the reverse strand, counting down.
AGAAAGAATGTTAGTTCTTGTATTGCCACAGTAAAAAGTGAGATTACGACGTGAGTGGAATGAGAAAATTCAGCTGACTTAATAAATTTGGAGAGTCAATACAATTATGAATCAACTTAAACAGAAAAGCGATACCACTATTTATTCTTCTGAGTTGCAAGTAGTCAATTCCAAAACGATCTAGCAGAACCGATTGTTCAATCCCCCTTTCGGGGTAAGTACCATCAATCCTACTAGCTAAAAATTTCAGAAATATCCTCTGAATGGTCTCTATCAAATTAATGTGATTTAGGTAATACGGACTCCACACAAGAGAAGCGTATTCAAGTTTTGATCGTACTAGAGCGAAAAATAGTGTTTTCAATGCATCTTCATTAGAGAACAATTTGCAGTTCCTGATTATGAATCCAAGGGATTTAGTGGCTTGGGAGCAGATATTACTAGTATGTTTTATAAAATCCAATTTATTATCAAAAGTTATCCCCAGATCTCTAACCTCAGTACATCTAGTTAAGTCCACATTATCGATTTGGTAATTGTAAAAGACAGGATTAGATTTACGGCTGAAGGTACATACTTTACATTTACTTAAATTTAGAAACAAGCAATTTCTTGTACACCATTCATTAACTTTCTCTAATTCCAATTGGAGCAAGTGGCTATCAGACAGAGATTTTATTTCTATAAATATTTTTAAATCATCAGCAAATAATAAATTTTTAGATTGTAACGTAATAGAAAGGTCATTTATAAATAGCAAAAACAATAAGGGACCGAGGTTGGACCCTTGTGGAACACCTGACGTTGGGGAGTAGGTTGTAGAGGAAAACCCATTATAAGACACAAACTGGACTTTATTAAAAAGATAAGACTTTAGTAAACTTATAAGAGAATTGCTAAAGCCAAAAAGTTGCAACTTGTTTATAAGTAGTGAGTGATCTATTTTATCAAAAGCCTTAGAGAAATCAGTGTATATGACATCTACTTGGCTTCTGTTATCCATTGCTTCAGCTATATATTGAGTTATCTCGACTAAATTGGAAGTAGTAGATCTTTGTCTCATAAAACCGTGTTGACTTGGTGATATCAAGCATTTTATTTGATCATAAATTTGATTATACACTGACATCTCCAATACCTTCGCAAAATTGTTCAATATTGAAATTGGCCGATAATTAGAAATATTGGCATTATCTCCACTTTTAAGCACAGGGCACACTCTAGCAATTTTCCACGTATCAGGAAATACAGACTTTTTAAGAATAAGATTATATATCTTAAGTAGTGGCTGAACGAAGGCATGGCTACAATCCTTCAGGATGAAACTAGGGAACATGTCCTTTCCGGAAGTGAGTTTATTTGGAAGTTTGGCTATAGAATTTAGAATATAGAATATCTTTTTCAGAAAATTGAGAAATATGGCGAGTAGGAACATTATTTATTTCTGTATTCATAATCATGCTCACAGTTGGTAAAAAAAATCCGCTCTTTCAATATATTTAATGTATAATCAACAATTCCCAAATTGTGCAAATTTCTATCAAAAATATATTTAATAATGGCTAAGCTATTTTTTAGTTTGTCGTAAAACTCTGTATTTACATATTTGAGTCGCTGAAACCTATCATATTCTTTAAATTTAATATATAACTCATTATCTTCAGAGCATTTGCCATCTGTCTTAAAATAGAAATTTTTACAGTGGCAGTCAGGAAGCTTGCCAATTTTTTTGGCCACATACCCAGCTACATATCTTAAGGCTCCAGCTTCTAGAGGCTTAACTATAGCAGGCAGGTTCAGTGGCACTTCGCAAAATGATGATATTTCGCCTTTATCCTCCTCTTCCGGTAGTCCCTGTAACAAATATATAAAGGATAAAAACATGTCAAAATCATTGAAACATTTCATAATTACAATGTTAAAGCATCATGATAGATTGAAAGTAAAATTTTATATACTCACTTGAGCCACCAATCGCTGAAGAGTTAAAAATATTTCCGAGTTATCATCTTCGCAATTGGCACCAATTGAGTGCGAAGATGTTAACTGGTTAACCAACAAGCTTTTATAATAATATTTAAAGGCTGTTGGAGTCGGATTGATATTTCTTTGGCCCTTCTGACGAATTTTACCAAAAAAATTTTCCAGAGGATCCTGATTAAATGTCTTTGGCATTAAATATTGGAATCCAATGTCTTTCATCACACCCCAAAGTACTTTGAAACTTCTTATGGTTGAAATTAAATTCTTCACACTGGGTGGTATGAAAAACTTCCCATCTCTTTGGTACCGGAAGCTTTTAATTTTTTCAATGGCCACATCCCAATGACTCAAATGATGAGACCCCTGTGTGACACCAGATCTTAAAGTTTTTCCAGGGGGTGGATTGAAGGAACTTCCATTCAAACTGTCAAAAAGTTTGTCAAGAAACTCCAACAATGTTGCAGTATCCATAGCGGATTTGTCCATCGTTAAAGTTTCTTTTGACAGTTGTACCTAAAATTTGTGATAAAAATGTAAGACCCACATTTAAAATTAGTAAATAATATTGAGGTACAGTAATAATAAGTTACCTACCAGAAAATGCAAATACATTAATAGCTGCAGCCACAGTGTGGCTGAACACTTGAGTGCATTTTGACACCTTCATTTTGTTTATTTTTTTCTGGATTGGCATGGGCATCTGTTATTTTTGGCATCAGCCTCAAACATCCAAGATGAGGGTCCATTTTATAAGCCATATAAATGTGGTCCCATCTTCCTACCATATCTTCTCCATTTTCTTTAAAATGTAAGGGATATTTTGATAAATTATTCCTCAAACCCTTGAATAGGTGGGGAACATCATAGAGAGGAATTATTGTCCCCATCCACTTCAAAACAATTTTTATTGTAGTCAACTCCACGTCTCAAGTATGCAGCCCTAGTATCCCTAACTAATGCATTTACTGCTGATTGGTTGTTTGACCCTTGATCACAAACAGTGGCTAGGATGGTTATTCCTATTTTTTGGCATGGCATGATTGGCCATTTTCTCAGTTCTTTTAAAACCAAAGTCTTCAGACCCATCTACAACATTCTCTGCTAAATTAGGCTGCAAATTAGACTGGATACTCACTTCATCAAACATCAACAGACAATATTTATCCAAAGGATCTGAAAAATTGTGTGTTTCTGCTTTGAGAATAGTAAATATTTCCTCATGTAACCCAGGAAAAATAGGAATTCTATTCAACAATCTCATGATTGTTCTTCTGCTGGGCAAAGAAAATATTCTTGAAAGCAAGCGATATGCCAAGCCACTCTGTTCATATAAGGCTAGTGCTAAAACCTTATCCTCTAAAGAGTAACGCCTGCCTTTCGGTTTTCTTGGGGTGTTCTCTATCTGGCTTTGAAAAAATCTGGCTCTCACACGGTCCATGCTAGAAATCATTTTCTCAAGGGCTTCAGAAGGTTTACATTTCTCAGCTTCTACTGATCTTTTTCTGAATAAATTTTTTCTAAAATTTTGTTCTAGCAGCTCATTTTTTAAAGTATGTTGCACGTTTAAACAGATGCTTGGCTTTGGGCGTTAAATCTTTAGCATTGGTCACATTTACTTCAGCAAGTAGCGATGATCTCCCTGAAAAAATCAATTTATTATTATTGAATAGGACAAATCTTCAACTGTTGTGAAACAAACAACTAAAATTAAATCAGATTTAAAAATCAATTACTTCACTATTATATATATATATATATATATATATATATATATTGTAATGGTATCAGATAATTAAATTACTTGAATCAATTCTATTCATAAAAGGATTTCAAAAAAATAGAAATGCAAGAAATAAATATGTATAATAAATTAATTTGAATACAAATTTTGAAATAAAAATAGAAAGACTTACCTTGAATTAATAAAGTATCATATATTTTTTATCATATCCAGTAATAATTAAAGTAAATTTAGATTTCTTCATTTAAAATTAGTTTGCTTGTTTGTTTTTTATAATCAATATGTATTAGTTACACCTGAAATTGAAATTATTAGTATACAATATTTAATAAACAATATAAATTATATTTTTTGGCAGAATTCTAACCTAAATTATAATTGAATGTCACTGTCAAGATGAAGTATGTTTTGCGAAGACAGAACAATCAGACATAATCATAGAATAATATTTTCAGAGATGGTTGTTAAGAAAATAATATGTACTGCATTGTGATTGGTGCAATAAAATCAAAATTTAAAACGTTTATTAAAATAAATTTACAATTAGTTTATATAAAATATGTAATTGGAAAGATTTATTGAACACGGATTATGAGTTTACATGAATAAAAATAAAATTATAGATGGTAGAAAATAGTATATTAGATATTTAATAGGTACACATAATTTTAAGGATTTTTATAAATGAGGACAATTTAAAGGGTAAATTTAGTGAAGTTCTTAGTGATATAAAAGGTAGAAAGAATTACAATAGTGCAAGAATAAATATTATAGACAATAATAGACAATAAACAAGAAATTATGAAATTTTGCAATTATTAAGAAAAAATCAAGTGCTTTGGAAATATGACATAGCAACGAGGGGTTGTTGATAAAAAAGACAAGAGAGTAGAGGGGGATTGAAAAAAAGGTTTTAAAAGAATTTGATTTAGAAAAAAGTATAAATTGATAATTAAACTAAAGAAATTAGATAAAAAGTTTAAAAATACCAAGAAAGGTTCAGTAAAATATTGAGAAATAGAAGAAAAGTTGAAATATACCTGAAATACCATCCAGAAGTTGTTCCAGCATCCCAGAGGAGAATCAGAATCCTCAATCCTCCTGTGAAATCCTGTAATCCCGTCTACCTCATCAAATTTATGAATCCTCATCCAACCAGTTAAAAATTTAATATTGAAAAGGTTAGTCAATTATTGGTACCAATAAAATTTAATCAAAAGCATATGCATATCAGAAGTACTTCTAAAATAAATTTCAAAATTCAATAATAATTCACTTTAATCAAAATTAGATAAGAGCTCACCTTAGATTTAAAATTTTATTTTCTTGAATTGTAGGTTAGGTAACTGTATTTGTATAATTTCTTCTTTTCTTTTTGTAATATTAGATAAATTTGAGCTGATATTCATGTAAATATCATACAAAGGCAATCACTATTATTATTAAACTGTTTTGTTGAGTTGAGTTCCATTTTATTATTATTATAGGTATTAAAAAAAATTTTCATATCACACCATAGATATTCATTCGCTGTGAACTGAATTGTTTGCAACTCTCCATACTATACTCTGTTCTCATCGACAGAGACATCTACTTTTTAAAGTAACAAGAAAGATTTGTCCATAGGCGTCACAAAAATTTATTAATACATATTTATTTAAATTCTATTGAAAAATAATTATAATAAATTTTAAATTTAGGAATTGATTCAAATAACATATATCTGTAAAAAAAAAATTTCAATAAATAATTTAATAGCGCCAGAACCCAAAGAGAGTAGGAGTTTTCTTGTTCCCGAATTTAATATGAGCTAGTTGGAAGAAAGGGCAAGTATAAACACTATAAAAATTTAAATTAAATTAAATAATAACAAATACAAACAAACCATTACAATATTGTAGTACCCAACGTGGGTCATAACAAAATAACCAATACAATATATATATATGTTCCTCTAATGTAGTTTGGTGGAACCAAATATCGCAATTATTGGATTATAGTAGCACCTTCTGGATGTTGGTGAGGCCAGGCTGGATAATAGTGGTGCCAAAATATATGTGACTTGATATTCGGTAGGCGTGGTTAAACAATATCGACAATTTAATGAGGTGGAGCTAATGGTAATATTCCGATTAGTACTGCTACTAGTCACTAGGTTTGTTTAGTTTTGCCTTTGGTCGTTAAAATCAAACAAACTGTAGTTATCGTATATAATCATCAGGACAAAATGTGCTAATTTTACAAATAATCCATTTTTACCCATGCAGTTGATTTTCTTATAACGTTTCGTGAGTTAAGGCTATGCGATATTATTGGAATGATTTGAATGTTAAAATCAGCTGTTCTATTCCATTCAATTACGCCAGGTTTTTGGAATATGTTTAATGTTCAATACGCAAACCATTCGCAAATATTAATCATAATAAATTATTATTGTCAGGTATTACTATGGTGAACTTTTATTAATAATTAGCGATAACAGGATAGTAACCCAGTTATTAATCTTAATCTGATGATGAACTTTCTTTATCAATAATATAATATACAGAGTGTTTGATTAATAATTGGAAATATTTTAACTGATGAATCTTGTGCTTTAATTATTATGATTTGACCTGAATTACTTAATTAAATGGGGCTCCTTACTGAATTACAGGGTGTAGTTGGCTTTGATCTGAATAAATTTATCAATCCAATCAAGTAGGGTCCCTTCATTGTTGTTAGTTGTTATTGTCATTGATGTCATTCTGATTGTTGTGAAATTTAAAATTTGATAAAGACAAAATGCGCGGCATAACATCTTTATTATTGTTCAAATGTAAAATATAATTTGTATTTATGTGGATGAAGATTATTCTTGTGTTGCTACTGCTTGAAGATATTGAGAAATGTATCCAAAGCTCAACTCAGCTCAGTAACATTTCAGTCGATTAGGTAATACCTAAAAGTGATGTGGGTAGACCCAGGGTAGGGAATCTCCGAACGAGCGAGGGTACCGCCACCTAGGGGGTCGGAAATATACTAAAATTGCGGATTTAATGAGAACATGAAGAGAACTGTGACGCCGTTGAAAGATACTTCCACCTGCTGCCACCCACTTCGACTGTTTAACTTAACCTAATAATCACTTGTTTGTAGACGTGTCATGGACGTGTCCAGTCTAAATTATCTACGTTGTTGGCGATTTTGTCAATTTTGTGCCTTAGTAGTAAATTTTCCAAGTTATTGTATATATATAATATTTTGTTTAGGTCGGTGTGTTAGTTTAGTTTAGTGTGGACTTTTTTATATATAGACAATGGCAACAAAATGTATAGTTGAGGACTGTAGGTACTGTGAGGTGCACCCGGTAAGTTTTTTTTAATAATATAAAACATGTTTAATTAACTGAAAAGTGACAAAATATTGAAGTAGTTACTCTTTTATACAGCTTTAAACTTCCGAGCCATGAAGAACAACGTTCGGTTTGGCTGGAGAGAAGTGGAAACCTCTTTTTGGATTTAACAGGGCACAAAAATTGGAGAATTTGCCCTCGTCACTTTGGCCAGGACTGCTTTGTTAGAGTAGAAAAAGGCAAGGGCATGGTATTGAAAAGGTTTTCTTTGCCATCCCTGTTTTTGCCTGGTAAGTAAATTTTTTTGTACATATATTTATTGAATGTTATTATATTAGAGTGTTTTTTTAGATTACAATCCAAAGGAGGGATCTGATTTTTTGTTTCCCACTATGGTACCCTCACAGGTAACAGCTCTTCAGCAAAATAAAGGTATTTATTGTTGTAAGTTTGATATAATTTAACTGATACAAAGTTTCTGTAGATGCGATGAAAGAATCTGTTTTTTACTCCCCAGTTGGGAAGGTGACAACAACAACCAAAACCTATTCAAGGGAATTGATTAATGGTGAGAATGATATAATTTTGGCAGTCATACAATGTACCTCAGAAATATTAACATAATTTTTATGTTACAGCTATTCCATTCACGAGCTGGGTGTGTGAGGAAGACATTTTGCAGAGCATCAAGCCATTATCAAATAATGGTATGTATCAATTAAAATATCTTCTATATGTGTCTTTTGTTATATTATTTGATTTGTTTAATTTCCATAAAAAACAAACTGAATAACATGTTTTATAGTACTATATTAGTAAATGATTAAATTGTCTACAGATACTGCAAATATGTATGCTCCACCTCCCAGAAGTAAAAAAAAGAATTTCTCGAAGAATGGTACAAGCGTTTTTCAAAGGTCAGTAGTGAGCTATATGAATAAAAATATCCAAATTTAATTAGATAATATAATATATTAGTCATGATAGTCATAACCATGTCATAATCATAAGCAAACTAGAAATGGATGTGTTTCATGTTTTCTTCAATATACATCTGCCTATCTGCCCACAGAAACAGTTGCTGATAGATAAAACTATTTTTTTATTTGTACGAAACAATGTTATTCTTAAAAAATATCTTTGAAATGAGTACATTTAACATTTAACTCAAATTACTTTCTTTATTTGCAGAAGCCGAGACATCAACAAAAAAAGATTTTTACAAGACACTGACCCTCATAAAGCGCCTTAGAGCGAAAAATGTTGACCAAAAAGATATAAAACATTTTGTGAAACTAGTTACTGAAAAGGAAGGATTAGTGAACATCTTGGGTAATTACTCGAAAGTGGCCCTCAATTTTTTTGAATCAAATCTGAAAAATTTGCGTATGAAGCCCAAGGGGCGTAGGTTCTGCCAAGATGACAAATTGTTTGCACTGTCATTGTACAAGAAAAGCGCCCGAGCATATCGCTTCCTGTCGCAAGTTTTTCAGCTTACCATCTCGGAAATCTTTAAACAAAATCCTGAATAGTGTATCCTTTTTACCAGGTGTAAATGAACACATTTTCACACATTTAAAGATCCAGGTCAGTAAGCTGGGGGAGGAGGACAGGTATTGTGTTTTAATGTTTGATGAAATTTCTCTCCATCCTCATTTAAAATATAATCTGAAAACACATTCTGTAGATGGGTTTGTGGACTTAGGTGTTAGGAAGCGAAGGTTACAGTTTGCTGACCACGCCCTAGTATTCATGGCAAAAGGTATTCGTAACCTTGGAAGAACCCATAATTTTGGTTTTTGTGAAGGTACCACACCAACAGTCGACTTGGTGCATTGCATCAAAACGATTATTGGAGAATTGCAGGCGATCAGTATCACTGTGATCGCTACTGTATGTGACCAAGGTGCCACTAATCAAGCTGCCGTGAATCAATTAGTAGGACCTAGTCGCACTGGGACCCTAAATTACACAGTTGGAGATCCTTCTCAAGAGATCGTTCACCTTTATGATCCCCCCCATTTATTAAAGGGGATCAGGAACGGTCTTTTATGTAAGGATCTTCAATACGGGATGAACGGCAGCAACAAAGTGGCATCTTGGTCGCATTTATCTCGATTATATGAAATCGATCGAATGCAAGGACCATTCAAGCAATGCGTTAAGTTGACTGATGAACATGCCCATTTTTTCATTATCTTCTCATATTTGTATATTATGTATTTACTAAAAGTTATGTGTTTGAAAACAATACCTCTTTCTCCTATTTCAGTGATTATTGATTTTTATTGAATGTTTGTGAATTTTTAACTTCAATATGTTATATTTGATTATTTTTGTACTCCACAATATGCATCTTTTTCCGTATTTCAACAATAACGGTGAGAGGGTCACTGTTCCACTATTTGTTGTACTTTGCATCTTTTCCTGATCACTGTTAATCATAAACTTATTAGCTTCTTACCTTAAAAAATCGTTTTACCTTACTTCGTATACGATTCAAAATAATTTACTACATTTATTGTTCTTCCTGTTTGTCATTAAAAGATGTAAAAAACGTTTTATTTGCTGTGTACTTTTTATTTTAAATAAAATATATAAACTTGATGATTGTTGCTTTATTTTTCCCACTCCAGGCATTATATGGTTCATTTTTTGACATTTCATTTAATTTAACTTGACTATTTGATTGCTATTATAGTGATATCGATCAAAATGTTGAGTTACTTTGAATGAAATTTCAAAAAATGGACCATAAATGCCATATTGCAATAAAAATAAAATCACAGTAATTTTGAATATGGCGCCAGCCGCGAAAAACTGTAAATTTACAGGAATCTTCTTTTTCCACTGTTAGCGGAGATCAGAACCATGTCAAATGTGTTGGGGCTTCATTTTCCGACCTGTAAGATGGCGCCACTGGTAAAATTAATTCGT
>CAJUYG010003710.1:9557-19933 GCA_910591675.1 Galerucella calmariensis | reverse complement strand
TTATCCGCAGATTGTTACTACAATAATAGAGAATGCTTCAGATTTTTTTTTAAATATGTATATTCCTGAAATATTCGCAATGAGAGCAATTAGAGATTTACCTCCAGTTTTGCTCAAAATGAAGTAACGGTGATTTTTTACTTATTTTTTTTTGCTGATATAATGGATTTACTTTTGTACTATTTAATCAAAATTTTGTTAATAAATAGTTAGGCGTTTATATTCAATTTAATTTTTATAAGTGAATTATATTGCATATAATTATTGAAGTACTACTATATTTTGTTTTTGTTGCTCACAAATAGGACAGCCACTACATCCCTTCAGAACGAGACCATCAGCTTCAAAGTTTCCAGGGGATGCCCACAAGGCGGAGTACTATCTCCCCTACTGTGGTCTATCTTAATGGATAACTTGCTTAGCGATCTCGAAAGAGAAGGGGTAGAACTGCAAGCGTATGCAGACGACCTTGTCATCTTGGCAAGGACCAAGTCAGGAAGGGTAGCATATAATACCCTCCAAAAGACGTTGGACGATGTTCACAGTTGGTGTCAGAGGGAACAGATGTCTGTTAACCCTGGCAAAACTGTAATAGTTCCCTTCACTAGAAAAAGGAAGTTGGAGGATCTTCCACCACTTTCCTACAATGGTGAGGTTATTCCCTTTGCAGCGGAAGTAAAATATTTGGGGATTATCCTAGATAAGAAACTTACTTGGAAAGCTCACTTGGAAAAAGTTATCCATAAGGCCAGACTATCTTTGTGGACATGTCGCAGGATCTGTGGAAAATCTTGGGGCTTGGGACCCAAACAAATCTATTGGATATATGTGATGATTGTTAGACCAATGATCACATATGGAGCTATTGCCTGGTGGCCAAAAGCTTTACAGCGAACGGCCCAAGCAAAGCTCTCTGGTTTACAGAGACAGGCCTGTCTGGCAATCACTGGTGCTATCAGCTCCACACCGTCAGCAGCCATGGAAATCCTTCTGGACCTACCTCCTCTCCATATATTTTTGGAAAGAGAGGCTAGATGGACAGCATACAGAATTGTACATATTTCTAAATGCACAAATCAGGCTTATGCAGAACGAAGCAGAATACTAGCGGACAGTGAAAGTCACAGTATTCTGGGAATGACCTCTGACATAATGCCTCCGACAGTAAACTACGACCTGCCTTACACCGTCCTAATTCCAAATAGAGATGAATGGGTCCTCCGTAAGGATGAACTATTAAGAGCAGACAGCTGTTGGTACACAGACGGCTCAAAAACACCCTCAGGCTCTGGTGCAGGTGTATACGGGCGCAGACCTAGGACAGAAATTTCAATCTCTCTAGGATCCTATGCAACCGTATTTCAGGCGGAAATTTACGCCATTGTTTCATGTGTGGAGAGAGTGGAGCAAGCCAATCTCATACATAGAACAATAAAAATTTTCTCGGACAGCCAAGCGGCTTTAAAAGCACTTAGCTCTTGCCGTGTAACGTCGAAATTGGTTTTAGACTGCCAAAAAAGACTCTCCTCAATAGGAGAACTCAATAAAGTATTGCTGGTCTGGATCCCTGGCCATTCTGGCATGGAAGGAAACGAGAAGGCAGACTTTCTTGCAAGGGAGGGTGCCGCAAGTGTTTCTATCGGACCAGAACCCACAATTGGCATCGCAATAAGTTTTGCCAAACAAACACTAAATACCTGGACAGCAAGAAGAGCTTTAGACTTCTGGCATAATTCACCAGGATTGGTTCATTCAAAGGCTTTTACACATCCTTCGAAGTATGTCTCCAAACAAATGTTAGACCATAGCAGGCATGACCTACGTTGTCTAACAGGCCTTTTAACAGGCCACTGTCATCTGAATCATCATATGCTAAAACTTGGACTGTCGGAAGATCAGACTTGCCGTCTTTGTTTGGAAGATGATGAAACAGCAGAGCATATAATTTGTGCCTGCCCCGCCGCGGCTCGAATCAGGTATCTGATGTTTGGCAGGGTCTCTCTCTCGCCCTCGGACCTGAAATATCATTCACCAAATAAAATAATCGGCTTTGTTAAAAAGCTGAATTTGTTTGGTGAAATCTGAATAGGTGTGAGCCACAATAGACTCTTGTGAGTCGCAGTGGAGGGCCTTATAGACCCACTCACCACAAACCTAACCTAACTATATTTTGTTGTGTGTAGTTTTATCCTTGTTTTGTTGTATTCAATGTTTAGTTGGAAGTAGATAGATAAATTTATATTTTATTTCATTGAATAATATCAAAAAGTAGTCTAGTTAAATTAGCCGTAGTGTATGTTCTATTTTTTGACATATTAAATATTTATTATATATGTTTGTTTAATTTTGTCCTTTTAGGTATCACCTAAATTATGTTCTGGTAAAATAAAGTATTCAATACAAAGCAAGTTCATTCTATTTATTAAAATACATTTGAGTAGCATATAATAAAACATAATATAAGTATCTTCTGTAAGTTCCTTGTGGCATTACTTATTCTTTTTTTTCTTATTTTTTGGGAATCAAACCACAATAATGTTTTTTTAATTTTTATTTCGACGTTTCGGTAGCGTTCCAGCTACCGTTGTCAAGATTAACTAGTAATAATAAAAAAAAAATTGGTCCCTATCTGACATAACGAAAAAAATATGACAACTAGACAATCAATAATATTTTAAAGTTTGAGACTACAAAACTTTGTTGTCAAATTTTATCAAGGTCCATTCATAGTAGATCACATTTGATAAAATGTGAAATACAATATTTCAATTTATGACATTCTAGCGATATGATAGTCTACTAGAAATGGAATCCAGTGAAGTGCACATTGAAATAAAAAACATTGTGGTTTGATTCCCAAAAAATAAGAAAAAGAACAAAATATAAGGTTTGATTTGATTATTTTATTACTATGTCATTAAAATTTTTATATAATTAAATACACAATATATAAAACTTATAAGACCAGTCAAATAATATAAAATACAGATAATACAATTTTAAATAAAATACAAGTAGGAAATAGAAGACATAAATCATTTCACTAATTGTTCTTCGAAATTTACCAGAAATGAAACAACACTGAATATGTTGGACAAGATTGGATTCAAAAGAATGGGACACTTTTTTGAAAGAATTCTGTAGGATTTAATTCTACCTATTGCTCTTTCAACATGTATCCTGGCTTTGGCAATTTTTTTTGTTATCAGCTCCTCCTCCCCTGTTAATCTTTTCCTTTTCACTAATAGTGGTGGTGTGTATAATTTTATTTTCATTTGATCACATATATCTTGGATCAAAAAACCACGATCTGCCATTACGACATCTCCTTCTTCCAAAAAGTTTGTGATATCGCTTTTCTCAAAAATCTCCTTGTCAGAAATTGATCCCTCAAATCCTTCACTGACATATATAATTGCTCCAGATGGACATATCCCCAATAGAAATTTGACTGTATTTGAGTGTTTGTAACTGGAGAATGTATTACCTTGTTGACGAAAATTAGATGGCATTTGCATTGCTATTTCTGTACAATCGATAATAATAGTAATGGAGTCACCTTCAAAATTTTTAAAACAATATGGTTTGTTTTTCATTTGTCTACCAGCCTGAAACATATTCTCTCTAATACTTGATATCTGATAATACATGAATTGTATCCAAGTATAAAATATAACAGAAATATTGTTTCTACTCAAATTTGATAAAAAGGAAAGATCATCCAAAGTAAAACCACGCCTTAGCCTGACTAATGTTAAACACAATCTATCTTGATTAGATAGACTGCACTTATTTATATTGTATCTATATTTTCTATTTTCATATTTATGATAATAATTCAGTTGGTCCATCACAAAAGGGTCCAAAAAATTGTATAATGCATCAAACTGAAGTGGAAGTAATCCTATCAAATATTTGAATCGCCAAGTCCTGGTTGAAGCTAGTCGGGCCACCTGTGTCAAAACTATCTTTATCAGAGTTGACCTGTACTTGCGAAAAGGGGTTAGGATTCAACTTGTAGGTAAATTTTCCAGAAAAGTACTTACTGCATATATACGTATTTTTATCAATACTTTCTGGAGTTAATTTTTCATTCCCACACAGCTGTATCCATTTGAGGCATTTTAACAAGTTGTTTCTTTTTGGAAACCGGCGAAACTTGATTTTTTCATTTTTTCTTGAATCACTTTTACAATTTTTGTAGGAGCACCTGGTCATGATAGTTGTTTTTCGAAACTAATATATATTTATTCACACTTTACGGCAACAGGAATATCCTCTGGTCGTCAAGTTGAAATGCTACGAAACGAGAAAAATATATGTCAATAAACAAAATACATAAAATGTGTTTACAATCCTCACCTCACAGCGGAAAAAGTGGTGATCCTAATTAAACTACGGCAACAGGAATATCCTCTGGTCGTCAAGTTGAAATGCTACGAAACGAGAAAAATATATATCAATAAACAAAATACATAAAATGTGTTTACAATCCTCACCTCACAGCAGTAAAAGTGGTGCCACGTTTAACTATAAAAAAATAGAAGAACTGATTATGTAGTGATAATAATTATAAATGGGTCGTAAAGTAGGGGAAGAAAGAAAATTGTTTTGGACGACCAAACACGGAATGCTATACGTAGGGAAATACATTCTTTTTATTTTAGGAATGAAATCCCCTCGGTAGCTAAATTGAGCAAGGTAATAGAAGCTGATGATACTTTACCAAACATCAGTGATAAAGTTTTGAGACGAACTTTAAAATTAATGAATTTTTGTTACCAAACAAGAAGTAGAAACAGTGCCTTAATTGAACGAAATGACATTGTGGAATGGAGGAGAAATTATTTAAAACAGATACGACAGTTTCGTAACGAAAGACGGCACATATATTATCTTGACGAAACATGGTTAAATGAAGGCCACACTGTGTCAAAAGTGTGGCAAGACATGAATATACGAAGCAATCGACAAGCCTTCATGGAGGGTTTCTCTTCCGGTTTAAAAGCTCCCTCTGGGAAAGGACGTCGACTGATTATCACTCACATTGGCAGCGAGGAAGGATTTGTAGAAGGTGGATTACTAAGTTTTCAGTCCAAAAAAACTGTCGATTACCATGAAGAGATGGATGGTAACCGGTTTGAAACATGGTTTAGATCAATTTTAACTAAGGTAACTCCTGGTTCAGTGATAGTTATGGATAATGCTTCATACCACTCTCGTCGACTGGAGCAAATACCTACTTCAGCTAGCCGCAAGAGGGTTATAATTGATTGGTTAGAGAGTAAAAGCATTCCGCACAACGAGGCAATGCTAAAAGTTGAATTATTATCTCTCGTACGGAAACATAAAAGCAGTTATATTAAGTACGTTGTCGATGAAATGGCGAAAGATTTCAACGTCTCAGTTGTTAGACTTCCTCCCTACCACTGTGAGTTAAACCCCATCGAGCTGGTTTGGGCCCAAGTGAAAAATTATGTTGCGAGAAAAAACAGTACATTCAAAATGGCTGACGTTGAGAAACTGTTTGACGAGGCGCTGCATACCGTTACTGCTGAGAGTTGGCGTAAATGTATTCAACACGTATTAAAAGAAGAAATAAAGTTTTGGGATTTAGACATACGTGTAGAAGTAATGACGGAACCACTCATTATCGATATAGGAGGAGAAAGCGATGATTCTGAGGAGTCGTCAGGGAGTGATACCGCTTCCAGTTAGTCAGACATTTTACAAGTGACCTCGCAACATACCTATACTTATTGGTAATTTATTTTGGTCTTGACAAACAACTTTTTTTGGTTTTAGTAGTAGTAAGTTGGAATTGACTTTTAAACATTTTTTTATTTTGTTTTAACTTACTTATGAACAACTTGTGATAAGTTATTATTTCAAATGTAAAAAATTGAAATTCCAGATATTTCAAGTATTCGCACCCTTAAACTATGATATATAACATTCTGATCGTTTTGGTATTTTATCAACTTGTGCTTTTTGTGTTTTTATTTGATTAGTTACAACTTTTTGTTTCTTGTACGTTGTAAATTAGGGTTACCTTTCATTTTTTGTTAACAATAATGGCCGAATGTAGTGGTGTTAGCGACAAGAAACGGCGTCGTCCAAATTTATTAAGAGGAGAGAAAATTATTATTTTATTAAACGGTTTTATTTAGCTCACCCCGTTTGTTTTATTTATTATTTATTCTTGGGTCAAATTTAGTAATTCAAATTTCACCCACGACATTCATTAGTTATTGACTGTTGTGTTAAAGGATGAATGTCTGCTGCAGGCGAGAGATTAGTCTTTCAAAACTCTCCAGCATGCTGTCGATTTACGTGGGGGACAGGGACTTTGGAACAGTGTTTGCGGGAAAATCTATCATATGCTTGGTGGTATGCCAAATAGTAAGGATCTAAGGAATCCCACCATCAACGACTATTTTTTTTTTGATAGCGAAGAAGCTCTAGAACATCTAAATAAGTTTTTGAATACTCGAGTTTCCTTCGCTACCTTGGAAACAATAGAACAATCGTTGAGGGCATGTAATAGATAAATGCAAGCCTACAAAACCATCGGGGAAATGTTGAGAGATGAACGTCGTAGATTGGATAATGATGACGATGTCGACAATTCCGAACGTCGATTAATCGTGGGTATTGTTGCGACGGGCAATAGAAATATTCAGCGTCAAAACTACAATTTCCCGGAAACTCGGAGCGAAATCGCCGCCGTCTTCCAAGGGAACAAGCCTCCTTTCAATGTAGATTTAATATTGTATCCGCATGCTACTCCGTCTCAGCCTGAAATAAGGCAACACTGTCTCAAAAATCTCTCACCTTTGCCTGATCCAATGGTGTATACGCTATTATTTCCGAGAGGAGATATTGGTTATGCCGATGGTAGATTGAATCGTAACAATCGACCAAAATCAATAACATTCAACAAATATTACAGGTTCCGATTACAAGAACGTGGAGAACTTTCCACCCTGCTAAGTGGTGGAAAACTGTATCAACAGTACATCGTTGATGCGTGATGTAAAGTAGAGGACAACAGATTATGGTCCTGAGACAAAACCAGGATAAATTTCGAGTTGCCAGCGAAGCGATATTGCGTCGTATAAATATAAATCGACAAGAACGACAATTAGGACAGATCGGGAAATCGATCATTTTACTACCAACATCGTTTCAAGGAAGTGATAAAAATCGTCAAAGGGAATACCTTGATGCTATGACTGTTATAGAGCGTCATGGTAAGCCTGATTTGCTCATCACTATGACCTGCAACCCCAGGTGGCTCGAAGTTTTTGAAAATTTTGGTGAAAAACAAAAATGGGAAAACAGACCGGATCTGGTCTGTAGTGTATTCCACGCCAAACTGCTCGAACTAATGGACGATCCTACGCAAAAACAAATATTTGGTGTCATAAAAAACTACCACTACGTCTTCGAGTTTCAAAAACGAGGTCTACCTTATGCACACATTTTTCTTAAATATGCACATGAAGAACGGCCTATGTAAAATTTTTTATCCAAAGCCCTTTAGAGATTACACATTCTTGCACGAATGTGACAATAAGAGACCAGAGTATACACGTCCCAACGATGGTAGGACGATTTATGTAGTATCCCGTAACTGTAGGGTAAGTAGGGTAAACAACTTGAAGACAACTTGAAGGAAGCTTACAATGCGTATTTGTTGAACAAATAGCAATGTCATATGAATTTTGAACACTTAGTTTATAAGTTCTGTAATGCTTTATTAATGTATCTGATTTATGACTATATGTACTAAATATTTTTTCAAGGTCAATAAACTAAACTAAACTAACAGGTTCTCTATATACAATGAAATATTACATAAATATTTGCAAAAAGACTCAGACTCAGTAACCCTACGCGTAACCGGTGATGGTAATAATGATGGGAATCGTGATAATTTTCAGTCGTTGGCTCAATTGCAAAACGTCGTAACCAGCGGCATTAATACGGCTACTGAAACATCTACGTTGGATATAGACGGAATTAGACAATATCAAGATTATAGTTGTTGGTTTTGCCCTACACACCCACCGGGTGAACGGACTATAATGTTCGAAGAACTAGAAGAAGCTGATAACATAGGAGCGCGTCTGCAATCACGCTTAAAGTTGGAAGCTTACTTTGAATTGAATTCGCACAACGCGGTCGCTCGAACTTACTTGTATCTCCAAATCCCTGAACATTACACCTGGAACAATAGAGAATGCAGATGGCAATCCAGGCGACAAGTAAGTAAACAAAACGGATGCATGATTGATATCTCCCCTATCCCAGGGTTAATGGAACTATACTATCTCCGATTGTTATTATCTCATATTACGGGAGCGACATCATTTGAATCCCCAGAAACATAAGACGACGGTACGACGGTCAACACTTTCGAAAAAGCATGCCGAGCACTAAACTATATTCGTCATACGCACGAATTTGAACGAACAATGATAGAAGCCGTTCTAAAGCAGCACCCACGTAAAATACGTAAAATTTCTGCACTCTATTGTTGTATTTCCATCGACAAGGGTTTCACAGAATGTTATGCCATTTGGCAGCAATTTTGTGAAAATAATTATGATTGATGATTTCGTCCAAATGAGACATCTTTTATTAAAAAAAGCGGAGCGGAGGAAGCCTTCCTTGAAGTAGAACAAGTCATTTAGAGAAAACGCCCCGATTGAACATTGAATGAGTTAAAGGTACGTCCATTTTTTAATAAAAACAATAAAAGGGGTGCTGCTCCACCCAACAACCACCGTGGATCCCAAACCGATGATAACGTCTTCCGTAACGATCTTCGTTACGATTATGGTGTGGAATACGATAATGATTTACCTATCGCTTTGCTACGTCGTCGCCGTTGGCAATTAGCAGCTGACGACGTCAATAATTTTCAATTTGATAAGATCTGAACATCGATCAAAAACAGATTTTTTTTAAAATTGTGAGGGTGGTAGCGCATATCCTCAGCGTACCAATTCCCTTGGAACTGAGGCATGAAATGAATGATGTTATCGAGGATGATAATGCTGACGACCATTTTCAAGTCCAGCGTTTTTTTTATATCGACGGACCTGGTGGAACCAGAAAAACCTTTTTATATAATTGTCTTCTGATAGCTATTCACACCTATTTTGGAAAATCCACCGTCGTTTGGTTGGTGGTACAATCGTCCACAAAGCTTTCAGATTGCCAATCACCATAAATGGTGACACCATGCAAGGATGGGCGGCAGAGTCGAATATACGCCTTCTGTTGGTTTAGATTAATTTGTGATCCAACCAACTGTAAGAGTTTGGGAGTTCGAGTTCTTAGTTTGCTTACAATCTTTGTCAGATATTGTACTGCATTTTTGTTTGTGATTTTGTCTTCGTATTATTTCATTTTGGCGTATCATTGAGCCCAATGCTTTTTAACATTTTCATGGACGACATCATTAAGGAATGTGATAGAAATAGCAAAAAAATGTGCATTGGATACAAAAATATGCAGAGAGTAGAGATAGCTGAGGGAGCATTTGCCGATGACATAATACTGATAGCTGAAAATGAAGAACGACTACAATATAATATAAAAATATGGAATGAAACACTGAAAAGAAAACAAATGAGAATAAACAAAGATAAAACCAAGGTGATGAACATAGGAGGCGAAGAACTAAATATATAACGATAGATGATATAAAAATAGAACAAGTAAAAGATTTCAAATATCTAGGTGTAACGATAGACGAAAAGGGAAAACAAGAAGCAGAAATTAACAACAGAATCGAGAAAACCATAAAACTGTACTATACAATGAATAAGAACTTCATCAATAAAAGAGAAATTTCAAGACAGACAAAACTAAAAATATTCAAAACAATATATAGACCAGTATTAACATATGGATGTGAATCCTGGATATTAACAAAAAAAATCAAAAGTAGAATACAAGCAACAGAAATGAAATACCTGAGGAGAGTTATAGGAGTGACAAGGAGAGACAAAATAAGAAATACACGAATAAGAGAAGAACTAGACATAGGAGACATTATTTCATTTATAGAACAAAAACAATTAGGATGGTGGGGACACATACAGAGAATGCCAAGCAATAGACCTGTGAAACAAATTTATGAAGCGAAAACACAAAACAAGAGAAGAAGAGGAAGACCTGAAAAAACCTGGAACAACATGATAGGAAAGATTCTACAAGAAAGAAATAAGCAATGGAATGAAGCAAAGACACTGACTAGAGACAGAAAAGAATGGAAAAAGTTCATGAAGCAACAATAAAATGATAACCCGACACCCTGAGGGTAAAAGGGCTCAAGATTATATATATATATATATATATAT
>CAJUYG010003708.1:0-19939 GCA_910591675.1 Galerucella calmariensis | reverse complement strand
TAGATATTATCATGTGAACGATTTAAAGTCTAATCGACAATAATAATTAAAAAGTACAACTTCATTATTTGTGTTTTTTTTTTAAGATAGAATTAATAGTAAGTTAACGACATATAATGCGGTCCAGTACAATTGATCGCGGTGATCGAGGCTTGCCTGCAACGTTGAGAAAGCACTTAATTGTCAGTCGCGATAAGTGCCAAACGCCGGACTTGCGCTAATATCGGAGTATAGCAATTTGTAGAGTATGGTTCAAAGAACGAGTAGGATTTTTCAATTTTGAAAAATGTTCACTAGTTATTAATATCGTGGTTATTAACATCAAAAGTGATATACGGAAAAATGACAAGAGACAATAAAGTTGTCCGAACCGAAAAAAGCATTTGTTCATAATTTGTATAAACAATGGCGGTTTAAACAGAACGTACCGGTTTTTCGCAAAACACCGCGCATATTCGAATTCAGCGGTTTGAAATACAGGAGATATCACGTTTTTATCCTTACACCTATTATTGAAGACGGCAGTATGGACTGCTTCCTGACTGAAGGGGCGTATAGAAAATAAATAATATAATATAGCAACAAAAGTTGCGGGAAAAGTGGCATGATGCATAGCCAAAATAAATATCTACAGCAAATTGTAATTTTGCTTATCTGGTGGTCGTTGGAAAAATACAGTGTGCAACACGTGTGCAAATGCCAATTCCTCACTTGTCTCACTTGGCGGATATATTGTATGTATGTATTTTGGGGTGACATTCACTGAGACCTAAAAGATCTATTGTGCCCCCTTACTTCTACTCAGTTTCTGAGGAGAGGCTCAGAAACTAGTAGTTCCTCTAGTCCTATTTCCCGGAGGAGTTTTTAGGATGTCTGCAGGCTTCAACTTGGGTAAATGTTTCTCTTCTATCCAGTAATCTCCTAGGTGATGTGCAGCTGGAAAGTATGTGGATGGAGTTTTCTTCTTCCATTCCACAAAATCTGCATTCTTCTTACTCCACTGTTTTGAGCTTTTTCAGGTGCCCATTCAGGCGACAGTGTCCCGTGAGGATCTCTGTTAAAACTCTTAGCACAGTTTTACTTTGACTTATGCATTAATTTGATCTCAACAACATAGTCACCCAGAAGAGTCTTTGATTGTATATGCCCTACTAGATTTTTCCAATGGTCAGATCTTCTCTTTTTCTCGGCTTCACTTATTTCTTCCAATATTACATTGGGGCTGATTCCGCAAAAGGGTTCAGGCCCCCAGAAATATATTTCAGTCTCTCTCTTTGCTAGTTCATCTGCTATTTCATTTCCTTCTATTCCAGTGTGTCCTGGAATCCATAGTAAGGTGACTATATTGTTCTCGCTTAGTTCATTGAGTGTGTCTAGGCATTCTCACACCATTTTGGAACTGATTACACAAGAACTCAGTGCTTTTATGGCTGCTTGGCTACCCTACATAATATACAATTTTTTTTCATATGAGCCATCTCTAAGAAATGTAGTTTTAAAATATTTCACAAAGTTTTTCGAATTTTCCATTTACAGTGCTATTTACAGTATAGCACAAAGATTCACTCGTGCATAAAACATTATGCGTATTAATTTTTCAAATTATTTAATATTTTCACAGAATTGTTTGCATACTTTTGAGGGAATATAAACCATTTTTAAACCAATCAATTGAATTTTCTTGAGAAAGGAGAAAAATATATAATTTCCAGAATATTTCTATATCAAACTGTTATTTCATTTCAAAATAATATTTTTGGATGATTATATATGAATGCACATAATAATACTGAAAAAGGCAGATGTTGCAGTAACATTCTGTTTGGATATTGCTACGGCAATACAGTAGCTATAGGATAAATTATATGTATAAAACGAAACTTTTATATTGAAAGTTAACATAGAACTAAAAGTTCAAAATTTGAATTTGATAAACACCATATTCTGTATGAGACGGGCGTGACGAAATTACACTTTATAAAAAGTGAAAACTTATTACGGTGCAGGGCAGAAGCGAATAATGTACAAAGTTTTGAAATTGGATAGGGAGATAAATGGAAGGGAAGGAAAATGTATGTATGTATGTTGTGATAAAAGAGGTCTTAGTTTATACATAAATCAGCAAAATTGAAGTTAATGGTCAAAAAAACTAGTGTCAACTGGATGACTATTCCACTTTTTTCACGCCCATTTCAGTTTATGTAGGTGATATTCGGCTGGTTAAATGATATATACATACAATCGCATTTAAAAAGTACGGAAGTGAATTTATTCAACATTTCCATGCAATATAAACGCACTCAATTTATTTTGTTTGTGTATAAACCGCGTGTAATAGTTGATGTCAATTTTGACAAAAATGTTTTTGCACCAAAACCCTTCAATTGAAATAAGATATTTTCAACCCATCCTAAAAATTAGTAGCCATTTTGTATGATAGATTCTCCATGATATTAATATTCCTCAACCTTAAAACATCAGCGAAGATTCGAAATTAAAACAAACTTTTATATCATACCAGTAATCCCTGTGAAATTCCTCATAATCTGGCAATCTGCGGAACATATTTTTAAGGAATTTTCACTGATTAATATTGGGATTACTGCACAATTCCTTAATATCTAGTAGCTCTTAAAGGTAATGAGGGACAGACCGCCATGAGCCTCTCCGTTCAGGTATAAAATGTAAATTTGAAATATTTCAAATTTCGCGGTAAAGTTGTATACCAGAACTATGATAATTATTGATTTTGGGACCAAATAAAATAGACTTGTTGTCTATTCCTCCAAAAATCAATTTTTGAGAAATAATTGAATATTTTTATAATTGAAATGTTGACAGCAAAGAAAACATTCCATGATGAATTGCTACGGATATGCCTGATTGTTATATGGTTTTAAATGAAACTAACTGTTTCTGATTGACTCCACAATATATTTGTAAAAATTTGTAAATTGCAAGTAAATTGACAATTGTTTCGATATAAATATCATCGTCAAAGGACTCACTTTTGCATTTTCAGAATTTAAACGACTTTCAATTCTGTGGAATTAACTTCTGCCAATTATTTTTTTATGTTCTGAACGGAATATTATCCAAATTTTCATAAATAGTTATCTTTAGGTATAATTAGTTATATTTTTGTGTTACTTGATTTTTATACATTTCCGAATCACATCGAAATGAAGCATTATTTCTCCTAATTTTTTTGTTTCAACATATTTTTAATTTTTTTTTTCATTTCAGCTTAACGTTCCTCGACAGCGCTAGTCCTTGGCACATAAAAGAATAGTTACCTACAAATATTTACAAGTTGAATAACAATTATAACTAGTTTCAAATTATAGATTGCATGGTAGAGATGTGTGTAGCTTTCAGAATCTGTAAGACTTTCTTTATCTCTGTGGGGCAGTGAAGCACTTAGGCCTTAGGTCAAATTGTTGATATGTAGCGGGAAATTGTTTGCAGTCAGCCAGTATGTGCTTAACGGTCACTATATCACTACAGCTGTGGCAAACGGGATGATTTCTTGAAGACATCTGATATACGTGTGTGAGTTTGGTGTGGCTAATTCGGATTCTTCTGATTATAGTAGCCTCTCTCCGGGTTAAAAAGTTAAGGGAGAGAGAGATAGAGGAGAAGTAGACAATATAGTGTATTCCAATTTCTCCAACAATAATTCCTGAATACTGGAATTTTAAAACAGCATCGTTCATTTATATTTATATCCACCTGCTTCATTTGAATCTTCTCTTCATATTCGTCCAATCGCTATGTACTTTTGAAATGACAAAGAGTTTATTCGCAGAATTTTTCCATGCCTTTGGGAGAGTCACTGGTAGTGTTACTTCAAAATGGCGATAATTTATGTTAAGCCGAAATTAAGTTTTTGTCAAATAATTCGGCGATTCGGCCATTATCATTATGAGGAAAAATGGTAAGGAAGAAGATGTTACTTCCCTTTCTGTTCCTCTTAATGGCCACAGAATGGAAGCTAGCCTAACTTAAAGGTAATAAAATGTTTTATCCCGGATTTCTCGGTGCGGAGAGGGGTTGGGTAAAATCGAACGTACCTCTAACAAGGGGATACTCGATGGTCTCTGCTGTGATTCGGGTAAAGGAGCAAATGAACTACTCGATAGGTTGGATGATCTATTTTCTAACTAAATCAAATGGTTCTGTTCTATGTGGACGAACAGATAACTGACTGACACTAATGACAGCGCTTGGCTAACCTTTTTACCTCGAGTGAATATTAATAATATTAAAATGGAAAACTTAAAACTATATCTGGAAAGGTTCCGCAAAAGTATACTTCTGGGATTACATATATTTCC
Source organism: Galerucella calmariensis (assembly GCA_910591675.1). Classification (NCBI taxonomy): domain Eukaryota; kingdom Metazoa; phylum Arthropoda; class Insecta; order Coleoptera; family Chrysomelidae; genus Galerucella; species Galerucella calmariensis. Next base: position 15,602 of record CAJUYG010003708.1, on the reverse strand, counting down.
ATGTAAGTACTGTATTATACTTCTAATATATTGTTTGGAAGGTGATATTTACCTTGATACAATTATATCTAACTTATAACTATTAAATCTGAACATGAACATTTGTTTTAGATACTAAACTACTGCTATGGTTAGCCAGTATAGGACGGACTCTACAAGATATACTATTACTACAACTAAATATACTCGACTCCGTTAATGGACAACTTTATATAACAAAGCCTGGATGTAGTTTAGATGAACTGTATGGTAAGGTTCACTTCGTAAGAGTTGATAAGTTTTATTGTCACTAATTAGCCGGTACAGAAAGGATGAGGTCTAGATTATTGACATCGAACAATCTACAAATTGGAAAGCTCTTACTTGTGTTACTTGTGTTCACTAATGGTTTGTAGTCCTGGAAGTGTTCCCTACAGATGTTATTCTGCTCCGTACTTATAGTAGTCAGCTGGAAGGTAGTAGCCGCTGGAAGTACCAGGCTGTAGCGTACAGGAGAGGACAGCAATGAGTAGGCTACACAGTTAACACCCAAGTACTTATTCTTGAGGGAAAATGAAACAGGTATCCCAAGTGAGGAGCCAAATGAAGATGGGGTCAAAACGGACAACAAGAAGAAAGCCAAAAAAAAGAAAAAAGGTCTGAAAAGAAAATATAGAAGACTAGTACTGGTGATTGAGTCCCAATTGATATCGGATAGATTACTTACCCCAGGTGGTGAGTGACCTTCTAGTGGTAAATTTTTGTAAAATCAGGAACTAAATCCCTGCATACATGCTCCCTGTACAACAATTTGTATAAGAGAATCCCTGATTATTTATTTGTTTCCAAATCACAAAGCCGTATTGAACGTAGGTTGAACAACCTTCTAGACTAGGAAAAAGCACAATACAAAATGGTGGTTTCACACCAGTGACCTATGTCATTGGCCTTGAAAAATGATAAGATGTCTTTCACCTATTAAGCTGGGTTCAAGGTCAAATGGCTAACTGATGACCCAAATACTCAAGACACATGTGTAGTTTGAAAACGACTCTCACCAAAGTTAACCTAAGAACTAATTATTGATGTCAACTAACAAAGATAAATATTTACATTTTATTATTACTAATTATTATTGTGACGATAAATATTATCAAGGTACCAAATAAATCTTTTATGCATTCAAGTTACAGTTCATACTTATTTATTTTTATTTTTGCAGGGCGAACCGTAACAATGTTATTGGTAATTTTATTCTTTACAACAATGGTCCTCAGAATTATTCTGGAATTGAAATCCGCGAGGAGTTTTTGTTGTAATATAAAGTTTTGTATATTATCTCAAAACAATTATTTGATATAATGTCGTAGATTATACGTTTATACGCTTATATTTATTTGTGATTGATTGTCGTGTTACTGGATGATCTGCAAAAGTTATTAATAACAAATTTCTTTTGTCTGTGTGCATCTAAATAATTCGAATACTATTTTTCATACCACGTCCAAACATTTTCGTTGGAATTAGGTGCTCTCATCAATAGGCTTTGAATGAATATTGTAACAGTGGAAGAAATAAGCTGGCTCTGACACTTGTTTGTCGTGTCCACATTACCATATAACAATAAAAATAAAACTGGAAGTAAATGAAAAATTGTTGTAGATTCCTTTCCGAGCAAGCGAATAGAGTTTACATGAAAGTGCAATTACATTTGTTGGTTCAAAGTGAAGATAATTAATTTTCACTTTGTTTACGTTGAAAGTTTGGATGTTGTACATCGAAAATGATGGGATCCGGTATGGAAGCGAAGCATGCAATTTTGGAATGCATTCAAATGGAACATTAAAAACAAAGAGCGTTCTTTTGTAACTTGTATTCGAAAACGATTTTAGTTAGTATATAGTTTTAATCAACTCAGATGGAAACAAAAACAGGAACAAAAAGTCGAACACAATTTCCAAATGTTGTTATCCATTTCCTGATGATAAAACCAACCAATTAAGACGAAAAATTCAAGCATTTGTAGGAAACATTTGGTGATTTGGTTTCAATTTGGTCACAATTTCGCTATAAATAAACATGTTCATTCATTTTGACAAATACACCCCGCCGATGTTATGATATTGAAAAAGCATTTGACACAATGCACAAGCAAACTACACTCGACAAGTTAATATACTAATAATAATAATTTATTCTTTTATAAAAACGTTTTCGGGGACTTGTTCCTCCAAGGTCTCAGTAAATGGCTATCTCACGTTGGACAGGACAGTATCCCCAAGCTTTCATGATGAGTGCCACACTAGCCATTCTTGCAATAAATCATCTTTGCTACAATCTTCATTCTCCTGTCAAATCTGCTATGATGGAGGTTAACTAACCGTCATGGTATCTGGTCTTGTACTACTTGTAAACTCATTCAATAGAGCGTAAACCTATTGCAAAGTAGAATCTCGGACTCTTCCTATATTGTACAGAATCCCGGCCCATCGAATTTAGCAGAAATATTCCTTTTCTTGTACTTTAAATCTGTTTGTACCACATCCTTCTTTCAGTCGTCACCGAAGCAAAATTTTATGCTCGATATTATACTTCCGACTCTCTTGGAAACATTATTCTCAGGAAACACAAACTAACGGAATTGAAAATTATGAGAGTTTTGTTAATCACAATGCCGTCCTCCGGCCCTGTTTAAAATTATTTTGTCGTCGACCGTGTATTAACATATGCTATTAACGTACTCAAAATTAGACAAAATCATACATTAATGGCCCCCATTAATGCATGATTCATTTACATTCAGTGATTTCCAGCTTTGCTGCTCTGCTCGTGCGTTAAATTATCTCGATTGTTAATGGCCCTCATTAATACACTCGTTGGTTAAATAAATATTACTACAGCAAAGCTGGAAATCACTGAACCGCCCCTTGGCTTGAGAGGTCAATATGATCGCAATCCAGCTTTCCCCTTAACAACTACCACACTTTGTAAACTAATTCTTCTCAAAACAACTAAACAGAATAAAATTCCCGAGCCAATCAAGTTCCTGGGCCATTTAACTTTCCGGGCTGATGGCAATTTCTGAATATACAGTTCCTGGGTTTAAACATTATACAGTTCTTGGGTATAAACATTGTACCGTTTCTGTGGAATTGACAGTTCCTCTTGATGTAAAATTCCTTTATATACCATTCCTGGCAAGACTAACGTCTGAAAAAACCATTCCCTGGAGCCAGTTACTTGGAAGACCATCTACCGGAAATGCACCTCCCTGTATTTATTCCTGATGTAGGAATTGGTAGTACTTTGTAACAAACAGGATAATTATTTATGTTTCATGTACCAAGGGTATAAATAGATGTTTATGCCCCGAGGGCGACGTCTTACGTACCCGGGGGACTCTGGCCCGAGGGTTTGTAAGTCGCCCGATGATCTATATAATCTAACGTAATCTCTACCCTAACCCAACGTAGTCTCATCTAACCTATCAAAATCTTGTGTTACCGAATCTAGCGTAATCTGGTCTAACCTAAACCTCAATTAATTAGTCCAGTGAATGACGGCGAAAAATACCGTCAACATGGGCATCTGGTCCAGCAAGAAAAATTGTTTTTTCATTTGCAGGTAATAGTAGGTAGGTACATTGAACACCAAAAATGTCAAGTGCCTGAAATTTGTGGGAGGGTCGGAAAATGGCTCTAGAGATCCCGAAAATCCGTTCTCCGCCGATATCTCCCGAACTACGATCTCTAGGGAATTTTTGTTTAGACAAAAAATGAAGAACAGCTTATTACCTACAAAAGCTGTCCCCACAATTTTTTTCGTTACACCAATATTTTTTGCAAAAATGGTGGTTGAAAAGTTCGCAGTTTTCTGACCTGAACTGAACTGACGCTTCTAGCCCAAAATATGGGATGAGGGACTCATCACGCCGTCCACACTATAGATGGGTGGCGTGGCGGCGTGCGAGAATAAATTGAGGCATCCATTACAACAAATTTAGAGACAAATTTCTTTTTAATGCATCAAATAAAATACTTGATACACATATCAAAGGAAAGTTCAGAATGTGACCTTTCATCGGGTATGATGCTTGACAGGAAAGAATTTTACTGTGAAGAGAAAAAACTGCTCGAATAAGCTGAGAAGAATAGCTGTCTTCCCACAGAAAACTGGAAATTTCCCCGATTTTCCTGAAAACCCAAAAAAAATTATACCATCGGTAAGAGGATATTTTAACCTTTCTCCCAATATCAATTATAAGCGGGTTTGACAGTTAATCATCGAGAAATTTCCGATAAACCAGAGCGCTCGGGAAAACTCCAGAAATCCACAAAAATCGCCTTTTGGAAAACACATTATTCAAAAAAATACGGGCGAATTACTGGTAGCATTGTTTCGGAATAAATAAAGTACCCCCCAAAGAACCATTATTCAATAGAATTGGCTGAAATAACTCTTAATAAAAATAATATGAATAAATACATGGAAGCATTAAAAAATCTAGCAAAGACGAATTTTGGCCTGGTTTTCCAATGACCCAGGAGCACGAATTAAGTGGATAAAAACACACCTTAGTAGCCACAGATCCCTCATTTCACCCGCACTTTAATTCATTAAAAAATATTGATTCTCACGCGAGTTATTGAAAAATTAGTAATTTACTTGAGGACGTCATGCCCTCAGAGCGTGCTCTCTATAAGCCGGCCTGGAGCTCAATTTTGGGTCTTTATTTTTTGTCTAAACACAAATTCTCCAGTGGTCAAATCTCGGCAGATATCGCGGGAAAACGGATTTTCTGGAATTTCAGAGCCATTTTCCCACCTTTCCACAATGGTCAGGTATCTGACATTTTGGTAATTTAATGTGCCTACCATAACCTGCAAATTAAAAAAAAATTGCTCTTGCTGGACCAGTTGCCCATGTTGATACATTCGTTTACTGGACTATAATACCCACTATTCCAACGTAATCTTGTTCAACCTGACTGACATGCTTATCAACTTGATATAGTTTATATACATTTTTTCCGTTCGAACAGGATTTATTATTATTCTTATATTATTTTGGAATAATTCAATTATTAATTGAAATACAAATTTATTTCTATGCCCTGTTTAATCAGGGTTTAATCAAAAAGCAAGTGATTTGAAAAACGCGGTAGGGACAGCTGCAGCTGCATCTATGATAAGGACATTAGATTATTTGACACAATATATCGCTGCTCCGATCATTGCGCAAATTAAGATGCAGGGACACCACAGAAAACCTGTATCTATCATACCAAATATGATTGGAATGGGGAAATAATTATTCATAAATGACTGCACTAAAGGGAACGTATAGCGATAAGATGGCATCCATAAATTTGATTGCTAATTAAATTTTTGACACTCCGTCGAATATTTTTTGCTCTTTTTGTTTCGATAGATACGATGAAACGGTGAAACTGCCGTGAAGGCTACATATCTGAAAAGTGAGACTATGTTGGGTACTAAGTCACAGTAATGCTTAGGGAAAGAACAAAGCGGATGCGAGTACATCAAGCAAGGAACGAAACCAGGCATTACAACGGCAATAACTTCAACACTACCACCGACTTAAAAATTTCATTGATGCAATTTTCTTGAACAAACAATGAGAGCGAGGAAGCAACCGAGACGACTGCTACATAGCCCGAATCCTGCAGTGACCTAGGATAGACAAAGGAACAACAATGTAACTTCTTCGAGGAAAAGATACATGTAGTAAACTTTATAACGTGTATATTCACCGACAATTGTACCGGGTGATTCAATTATGGAAACGAGGTACCATATCTTGGAAGCGAAATGTCCTTGAGGTTTGGAAAAAAAAGTATGAGAAAATCAGTCCAAAAGAAAGTTATTTAAAATGTTTTTGGACCCATAGTTTCTCTCAATCTATTACTTACAAAATAGAATTTGATTTTCTACAAAACATCCCTCAATTTAAGTTGGTGAAAAATATCAACTTTAGAAACGACTGTCCTTATTCTACAACTTTTGTTGAAATAATTTTTCTGTATGGCTCACTCTGAAAAAGTGGGGAAAGAGTGTAACTTCCATATGCAGAACCGATTTTTAAACATGTAAGCTCCATACATAGAACATAAACGGTAGATTTCAGGAAAAAATACTGCTTTCAATTTTTCAATCGACAACTAGATGGCGTTATGTACCTATTAGGTATAAATACGTTCTAAGTCATCCCCAAAATTATCACACTCTTTTAATGACCTTCATTGAGTGTAGTATTGTAACAAATATAAGTAAGGCCGATTCTTGATTTACCACTTTCGGATTCGAAACTTATTCCGATAAAGTGATGAAGATAAAGTTCAACGAACAAAATTACAAAACCATCACATATGCTGGTAATATCTCTGGTATTTCTTCAGCAACAAATGATATAATTTGCTGGCAGAAAGAAATGTAAAAAAAAACAAAAATATTCCTGTTCAAAAAGTCTGGGATTAATCAACTCGAATGTCCAGAATGTAATGCTTTTTATATTGGTCAAACCAGTAGAAATTTTGAAATTAGACACAATGAACACTTACGAGCATACCTATTAAAACAGCAAGATCACATTACGCAAAACATCTATTTGACACCAACCATTCATTATCACCTCACACAGGACAGGAAGTACTACATATTTGTGATGAAATAAACAAGAACTAGAATTTTTTTAAGTATTAAGAATCAAAAGACACTTATGAGACTCAGAATTTGAAGTGAAATGAGCAGATAAATATAGGAAGCTCTCAACTATTAAACTGTCTTCTTAGGTAGATAATAATTGCAAAAATCAGCAGATTCAGTTTTCTTCCGTTTCCTACATTATTGCACAGTTCTACTGATCTTATATGGAAAAATCATATCCAGGATATCGCCATGTGGTTAATAATACCTAAACATGGAGACTAGTCTCTATGTACCTAGGCTTTGATATTTGTAATATCATATCTCCTCCCTTTTTTTCATTTATGAAATTATTCATTCCGCCTAACAACGTATACCTAAATACCCAATTGGGTATTTTCATTTCATTTCATTTCATTTTAGAAAATAGAAAAAATGGTAGTTAATGTACCTATAAATCTTATAGTATCTTCAAAAAAATTTTAAAAAAATTATTTTCAACAAAAAAAGCCATTTGAAATTCAAACGCTAGAAATTCGCGCCAAAACGGGATTTCCGAAGGTTATGGCGGTCTGACGTCACACCGCATATGAACAGTGCAGCGCAGCTGGCAGCAGCTGAAATATTTGGTGCTGGGTGGGTTAATCGATTTTGTACGATTGTAAAACTTATCTCAGGGTTCATCCTTATGATATTAAATATTATTTGATTTGAAATATATGGAAAATACCTAATTACCAACAAGTGGAGTGCAACATAATATGCATAACCGGATTATATTGTTACTCTTTTTGGTTTCCCAAACTTCCTTTATTCCAACAGCTTTCAACAATTTAATACAAATAATGTCTCACAGAACACATAACTCAACTTTTAATACCTCAAAAACTTAAACTAACTGATGTCAATTGTCCCGCTGTTTAAACTTTTCACCTGCTCCAGACAGTTCTTCACTTTTCGATTACATTTCTAGACTTGACAATGACAGTTTTAGATGATTCCAGACGTATGTCTTATTTTTCTTTATGGATTTCTACATATTAGTTAGGGAGGCGAGGTCGCTAAATGGCGACATTCTCGAGCGCCGTCAAGACCTATCACAATCGGAAGATTAAGTAATTTCGAAAAGAAAAGCTCGTATGGTGAAAACCATTTTAGCGGTGGGTATGGGGTGTACGGTTTTTCAAAAATGTTAAAAAAAACAGTTACTTGGGCATTCTCGATATCCATTCGGATATTCATACCACGTATGCCCCAAGTGCCTCTGAAAACAACGGTATACTAATCTGCCGGTTTGCGAGGTGGGGGTAGGCATATAAAGTAGTCAAAAATCCGAAAAAAAAAATTTACTCGTGTGCGTCAGATTTTCATAGGGGAGGTTTATCTCGGTATCCTCAAAGCATAATTTCCTAATCTGACAAAAATGTTGGTGGGTTCTCTTAATCTGACCGAAAAAGGTTTTTTGTTTCTGGACGGCATATTTCTGTGAAGCGCTCAGTCTGTATCACATGTTTATGGCACATTCCCTCTTTTTTGCTTCAATTCTTCACTTCGTTTTGCATACGGTACATCCAAAAAACAATTTGAGAATCAACAGGCTATTGAAAAATATAAATAAATAAACCTGTACATGTTAATAATACTTTTCCTACCAGCGTGCGGAAAAATTCGCTTTTCCACACTCCTTTTAGTGCGGAAAGTGTCACTTTTCCACACTCCTTTTAGTGCGGAAAGTGTCACTTTTCCGCGATTGCTGGCCGAACTCGCTGAAGCATCGTTCGGCCATCTGCAATAGCGTGAGGAAAAGTATCACTTTCCGCACTAGTTAGGTAAACTACTATTGTATACAGATAGGCGTAACTTTTTCCGAGTCCGAGTTTTAGATTATATTCTTCAAAATAAAAAAAAATGAAATCGCGCTCGAGAATGCCGGATTAACGTTTTTTTTTTCAAGTTCGCGACCCTATAACTCGGCGGCGTCAAGGACTTATCGTTAGATTAGTTAAATTTAGTCTTAAAACACTAAGATCAACCCCCCCCCAATATCTCGAGTATTCCCGAAAAACCCCATATTCGCCTCCCTAACTATATCCCAGTGCAGGTACGACGTAACAATATCAATAACAGTCTTTAAACATATTACAATGAATATATAAAAAATATAAATCAAGTCAATCAGATAGGTCACTATCTGGTGTAGCCAAAATATTAAACATCAAGTTGGCAATACATAAAGTGTAACTTCTGCCATTCTGAGACTCATTCAGTGATGAATATTATACTTCACTTCACATATCGAAATATAATAATAATTATTATTATTATATTGTTTGTCCATAATTATTTGATAATGTTTACATTATACTTATACTTCTTGAGGTATAATGACGTACATCATTCACCAGTGAATAATTAGGTGTGGATAGTGAGCAGGTCACATGATACAGATAAATAGAACCTACGCTGAAGGTTATTTATATAAATCTGTCACAATAGGTTTGCTCCAACAGGCATTTATGAACCGTTCTAAAATCATTTCAAGTACTTTATAGTGGGCAAACTTGAATTTGGGATGAGCACACAACTTTATCACCCCTTCCAGAAGGTACAGTTTGTATACCGTCTCAAGCAGTCTAAGAATAATGCGATAAACAGTTGGACGTAATACAATACGCGAAAGTAATACAGCACCCGACGAACGATACTAATGGCCAACTGCACCGCTGCTACTTAAGCATTTAAGTAGGACTTAGGAAATATGTAAGACTGCACCGCGTCGTAAGTCGTTCTTAACGTAAGTCGAATTGTAGGTCTTGGCACTTGGAAGACAAAATTATCAAAATATAGAGAGGTTAGTTCATAAAATCAAACAAAACGTAATTAATAATGAATAGAGCTATACCGCAGACGTGGCCTATGTGGCGCCCTCTACAAAATACATCGGAATAGGTACAAAATTATGATTTCTTATATCAAAGACCACCACCCTTAAATTTTTGTGCATATACGTCAAAAGCGTTAAAGTTATTGTAAAAAACGGAAATTCAAATTTACACTCTGTGTCTTTATTGATATCAAAATTTTATTGAGGCTAAGGCAATATTTTGCAGTGAAGATTGTACTGTACTTTCATGTAAAATTACTTAGGGACCACGCAGTATACACCGCATGATGAGGTAAAACTGACAAAGTGATGTTTTAAATAATCTCTTGCTGATTGCAAGAATTTTAATTATTATACTGAATTTAAATTGAAATTACTAGAGAATATACTTAATATAGAAAGCGAATCCCAAATGAATGTTACCCAGTCAAATATAAAAGAAGCAGAATAAACAGTATCTTTAATTTTACTGCCAGAAAAGTAGGAAAAAAAATATATGAAAGCCCATTATCCCTTCCTAAATTGGGGAAAAGAGGAAAAAATTCTCTTATAAACAGGTAATGGGATGTTAAGCCAATATCAGGTTTTTGGTACTTTATTGAAATATTTTAGTACTTCTTTGCAAACATTAATGTAAAAAAATGTTAAGCTGAATATTCCAGGAGAAAGCTGGGTATTAAGAATTCCCGAATGTTTGTAACTTTTAGTAGAGATGCGTGAACCCATAGACTTTATATTATAAGTCTATGCGTGAACCTGAAGATGAAGATAGCCGCTTTCTGATTATATGTTTAATGAACTAATAGCCAGTTACAAGAAAGCCATACATATTTGAAGTTTAGAGAACTGTTATAACTAATAATGTAAGGAGATTATTATGCGATTTATAATAGCAATGTCCGAGACGGTGTTAAATCGCTAATAATCGAGTTATATTCACAGCTTTATCGTATCACTGACAACGGCGATGCAACGAGGTTTGATGTAAATTTAATTTTAAATTTCATAAAGTGATCGTTAGAATCATGCAACATTTTGATATTCCTGACGACATATCAGCAGTAACCAACACTATAAGGTCAAATCCGAGGTCAAATCGGACAAATCAGAAATCCATTATGAAAAAGAATATCGGCAATTTTGTGAGTGGCGAAACAAAGTAGATGGTCAAGATGCAGAAGAAACGGTGTTGCTGGCGTATTTCTCAAAACTCTCTGAGGAATATTCTACTCCATCCTTATGGTCGAAATATTTCATGACTTCAAAACTGAAGGCAAGAGTAAAAGTCAGCAAATATGGCGCCTTAATACGTTTTATCAAGAAGAAAAACGTTGGTTATAAAGTAAAAAAATCAACAGTATTCACAAAGAGAACAAGTCAACGGGTTTGTGCGTTCTGTCCCACACGAGGAGTTTTTAATGATGGAAGTGACTTTAATTGGAATTTGAATTGGAGGAGCCTGTCGAACAAATGAATTAGCGAAGATGACTATGGCAGATGTTGACGTTTCAGAGGACAAGCTAATTGTTACCATTCCCGCTGTGGTATCTTACGGCGAAGTCAATCCTGTGCTTTCATTTGACAAGTATGCAATATTAAGGCCAGTTCATGATACTCACCGAAGTTTGTTTGCATCATATAGAAAAGGGAAATTCACGGTAGAGTTCTGCGGCATATATTGCTTCTCTAAAATACCTCAAAAAATAGCTGACTATCTCTCACTTGGAAATCCTGATAATATGTATTACGGGTCACTGAGTTACAAGATCTTCGGCAAATTTGCTTGTTAATGCTGGAGGAGATATATTAGACCTACATGAACTCGAAGTATGGGAATCGACGAAGGTTGCTAGAGGATATTTAGAAGAAAATGTGACCAAAAAAGTTTCCATTGCTCGCAAAATTCAAATCCGCGATGTTTCCGGCAGTTGATTGGACATTAGGGAAACGCAGGAAATCGAAAGGAGTGCTTGCTGGGTCATTAATCAGGCTTCAAAGGACATACCTATGGACGTGGACGCTAAAGGTGTATCCATAAAATTTGAAAACTGTCAAAATATTGTTTCACATCTTCATGAAAACTAGTTCTAATATTATTATTTGGTATCTAACGTATTATGCTTTCGTAACTAATGTATTAAATTATGGTATCTGATGTAGGAATTATAATGAGTAACTAAGATTTTCCCTAGGTATTGGTACGTTTTGATGTTAATAATTATGATGAAGATTTAATCTATAAAAATGTCTCAATTTCTGTAAGATATTCATAGATAAAGTGGCCAACCATTTATTGTAAAATATTTTTTATTCGAAAAATGGAAATTCGAAAATATATCTTCCGGAGCAAAAATAGTTTCATAAATTAAAAATGAGTCTTAAATATAATTTCACCAGAAAAACATTTCAGTTGTAAAATAATCATAATATTAGGCATTATCTTTGCGCTTTTCGTAGAAACGAGTACTATGTGCTATTGATATCGACTGTCAACGACTACCTGCTGTGGGTTTGGGTCGTGAATCAATCATGTTGACATAAGGCAAAACGGAATATCTTGGAATCAAGTATACATATACATCAGTCATTAGGTGTGTAGATAAATAGCAGAATCAGTGCTCTTCCTTGAGGACCAATAAATTAATACTTATTCCTAAAATGGTTTCAAAAGTATTCGCCCTATCTATATTTTTTAGGTTTTTGTTGACTAAGCAAATTTTGTGGAATGTTTACCAAAATATAGACTAGAATTCTTCAACATTCTCAGATGTTGTATAGCATAGCTAGATTTTATCTAAACGATCGCTGAAACAAGGAACATACAGAAGGAAAATAATGTTGATTGTACTACGTCAGTGTAGGTACCCGTTATATTTTGAAGTGTCACCAAATTATATTGTTTTCTTAGGTTTTCCAGATTTGAGACTATTATAGGAAGAAGTATTTCGACTCAGACAGAAATATATCAAGAGCTTTAAGTTGAAGCATATTAGATCATTTGACATAATTTTCTGATACATCCAGATTTGGCGCAATGGTGAAAAATACTTTTCCTACGATCACATAGGAAAGTGACATAAGTCGCACTATCTAGTTCTATGGAAAGTGGCCTTTATTCATACGCGTACAGAAAAAAACTTATCCGTACGTGTACGGATAAAAAAGCTGTCAAATGAATTTTTATTTAGATTGACCACTGGCAAGCTGTGGAATTTATAATTTTTAGATTTAAATTTTGATTTAACTATGTAATATCTAAATTTGAAGCGATCTATTTGAAAAGTGAAATTTTTGTCATTTTCTTGATTAAAAAAAATTTAGGGCGCGGTCGAGGATCGAAACCGCGTACTCTTCGTCAGAAGTCCGATGTTGTACCAACTAATCAAAATCACCTGTTATAATAGTAGGAAAATGTAATCATCTTGAAAGGTATTCATGATAAATATGTATGAAGTATGATGAACAATAATAATTTCACTTTTAATTTCTATAATTATCCAACTAATTAATAATTGTAATAACCTACCTATATTATATAGTTAAACTACTTGAATTTTTGTCACTATTGATAGTTATTGTTAATTTTGAAATCAATTATGTTGACTTTAATTGTAACATTTTGTGTATTAATATGTCAGATGTTGATTACACATTATTTGGTGAAATTATCACGTGATCTTAGGAAAAATACTGTACAATACTCGTGCGAAAGTGATTTTCCACACTCGTGTGATTGTCGCACTCGGCTCATGCCTCGTGCAACAATATTTCCCACTCGTGTGAAAAATGTCACTTTTCGCACACGTTATGTAATATACCATTTCCTACGATCACATAGGAAAGTGACATATATCGCACTGTCTAGTTCTATGGGAAGTATCCTCTATTCATACTCGTGCGGAAAAAAAACTTATTCGTACGTGTACGGATAAAAAAGCTGTCAAATGAATTTTTAATAAGATTGGCCACTGGCACGCTGTCAAATATATAATTTTTAATTAGATTTAAGTACCTATGTAATATCTAAATTTGAAGCGATCTATTTGAAAAGTGAAATTTTTGTCATTTTCTTGATTAAAAAAAATCAGGGCGCGGTCGAGGATCGAACCCGAGTACTCTTCGTCAGAAGTCCGATGTTGTACCAACTAATCAAAATCACCTGTTATAATAGTAGGAAAATGTAATGATCTTGAAAGGTATTCATGATAAGTATGTACCTATGAAGTATGATGAACAATAATAATTTCACTTTCAATTTCTATAATTATCCAACCAATTAATAATTGTAATGACCTACCTATATTATATAGTTGAACTACTTGAATTTTTGTCACTATTGATAGTTATTGTTAATTTTGAAATCAATTGTTTTGACTTTAATTGTAACATTTTGTGTATTAATATGTCAGATGTTGATTACACATTATTTGGTGAAATTATCACGTGATCGTAGGAAAAATACTGTACATTACTCGTGCGAAAGTGACATTTTTCATACGAGTGGGAAATATTGTAGCACGAGGCATGAGCCGAGTGCGACAATCACACGATATACTATTGTTTTTATGCTAATACCATGCTGAAATACCAAGAAAAAAATTTATTGATTCCGAGATTGGGTAGGTATATTGAAAGTGAGTCTGGTCCATTAGTGAATCCGTGCAAGATTTCCAGTCGTGACGATAGACCGATTACAAATGAAATTAATTATAGAAACTTGTGTTTATTATAAAAAAAACGGTTGTACTCGTATGCTACTCATTTTATATTATAAATACCGTCGCCATAAAAGGTACATCATAAGCTGTTAGATTTTCAAGATTATGTTTATGTTTTTTCAGTGGAAATGAATTTTTTTCTTTGTGACAAGGCAGTTCAATACGTTAATGCGCCATTTGGATAAAAAGCAGAGATAAGCTTTCAAACCCCAGATGATACCTATAATTCGCTATATCTGTCTGTCATCGCGCTCTTCGCTAAGGGTCGTTCACAAGCAATTATATTTCCACAAACGTGATAGAGCACGACATCACACTCGACATTCTTTTGTTAGCTGGTTGCAGAATGACTGAAAATATAATCGTGGGTTGATTACACCTGCTACCGAATACGGAGATATCATTTTTAGACACACAAATTTTAAAAATGTAGCAAATCCATCTATAAAATATACATATATTTGAAATGCAGAAACTATTTGTATTAAAGTGGTTTTGTGATACTTACACTGCTATAAAAATGGATTATTTATATTAATGGTATGCTTTTCACATTATTGTTGTGGAAATGAGAATATCTTCAGTTTCAAGAACTATAGAGGGAAACAAGTAAATACGCTTCAATTCTATGGAGAATTACATATAAAGCCAAGTAGTATCGCAAAAATGGATATTATAATAGTGATAAATATTATAGACGAGAAGCCACCTATCCTGAAAGCTACACCATTATCATCGAAATTATAATGTGTCTATTCTTCTGATTCTTAGCTTTCTTCCTCAATCTGTTGGCAACTCCATACTATCAAAATGGTTCGAGTTTACTACATTCATTTGACTGTCAGTTTCTTAAATGATAAAGCAACAGTTATATCGCCACAAAAATCAATATTACTTTAAAATATTGGGAAATATAAAAGTATCAGACGTTCTGAAAATAAATAAACAAAATATTTTTTTGTTAAACAACGAATTTCGTTAAATCAATTAATAGCTATGTTTTTCCACTACTAGCTTTGAAGTTGACAACTAGTGCTTTTTCCAGCCAACTGAGAAGTTGAATTTCTTTATTGGTGGTCTATTCATGTCTATTTTTGTCCACGACCACCTAATAATAAGTCAATATTTTACTTCCTAACTAAAGGTATATGATACCCATATATCAACTGTCGTGAATTATGGTTCATAATACACTGTAGTGTATTATGGTTCATAATTCACGACTAGAGATGGGGGTACAATATGAAATAAATTATTAAATCTGTGTATTTTGTTCAGGAAATTTGTTTCTGACATATATCGTATCTAAAAAATATTGTAATTTTCAGTATTGATACTTTTCATAACGATATTTTC
>CAJUYG010003707.1:0-19957 GCA_910591675.1 Galerucella calmariensis | reverse complement strand
ATTCGATAATATTGATAATGACAAAGCAGTTCCTAGAAGTTCCAAGATGTTTCAATACCATCTGTGTTCATTCACAAAAAACGTGATACGTCAAGGCGATTATGAATTAAATAGGAATAGATAGTGTAAATTGGATTGGTTTGGATAAACAGCTTAGTCATCGCGAGAGAAGTTCACTGTAAATTCAAACGTGTGATGAAAGGTTACTACTTCAACCAATTTAAAGCTAATTGAAAATTGCTAGAGCTTGCATTCCACAACAAACCGAAAAATTCGATCCTGCTCAATCATCCAATATAAAAATAGTTCCATTTTTTCTCATGAATTGATTAACGGATGAATGCATTCTGAAACGGAGATGGATTGCAAATGGTCGTTTTTTGTGTCACTTCCAATATGAATTATAAATAAAAATGAGACTATTTCCAATAGAATATGTAATTGTGTAAGAAAATTTTTTTTAATCTCCCTATATATAAAAATCTATGAAGTTTCAAAATACAAAACATCGGCACCCAGACACTTGAAATCTTAATCTCCAAGAGTCAAGCCTATGTTTATATTAACAACATTAAAAATACGGAGATATCAAATTACCTAGAAGAATTTTGGTAAAATCTCACAGAAAGGCATGAGAAAAAGAATATTGTATTAAAAAACCTTTGCTGTGTGAAGTTGAAATAATTTCAGTCGTTATTCAAACTTGGTGACCAAGGGTGATTTCTGTGTGTGGCTGTTTGCTGATTAGGGTGAGTTTTCTCACTGAGTAATTAAGTATTATCCATAAGCATTTGTTTTATTTCACAATTAAGTAATTTCTTTGAATAAATTAAATATTATCATCAATTATACCTCATTTAAAAACCAGGAGGAGTGATTTGAATTTAAGTTGGCAATTCTGTAGACCTCTGATTGGTCAGATTCAGCCCAGTTTCACACAACACTTTTTAATATTGACATCAGCTGATAGTTTTAATTTTTGATAGTTCTGACAGATAAATAAATAAATATTGGATGAAAAACCAAAAATATTCTCAAGCAGTGGGTACATTATTACTTTACATTTTTTTTAAAGTAGTAAAGTCGGTTTAGCGAGTATTAAGGGAATACTGAAGTAGAGGAACATTATATAGTGCAGAAAATATTGGTGGAATACCAGGACTTTTGAAAAATTGTGATGAGTGAATAAAAAATGTCGTTCGAAGAACAAAAATGTTATCTGTGATGGACAAAATTTTGCAAGCTCCAAAGAAACGTTGAGACTTTCTTGAAACAAATTAAATTTATCTGTGTCACCTTTTGACGAGTCAAATGTAGGTACTATTTATTTGTTATATACATATTTGGGAAAAAATCGTCAAAGTTCATCGGAAGAACATGCCATGGAAGATATAAAACAATATAGAAAAGAATGGGTTTGGTAGAAAATACATTATTGGTTTTTGAAGTTAAAAAGAAGGAAGAAGGTATCTCAGAAGTATTTGAAAAGTGGTTTATTACACTTAATCCGGCAACATAAAGATAACTGTTGGAAATGTTTAAATTAATACTGCATATTGCTCTACAATGCTATTAATTTTGTAGTATTGTTATTGCCAGAACATATTATCAATTGTCATATTGTTTTCAATTTAATTGTAATAAATATAATTAAAGTAACTTGACTATCTGTAATTCTCCACCATCAACAATGACCATAATTTGTTTGTTGTCGATGTGAATCTGAATCTTCTGATGTTTGAATAAGAAATAAAACAGGAAAAAGTCTTACATTTTGTTTAATGCGTAGGTACATCTGAAAAATATACTGCAGATCAGAGGAGAAATCGACTTATGACTAATGTCTTTGCTATCAAGGCATAATTAATATATTTGGAACACGACTGTTGACTACGTTTTCGGAACACACCCTTTAGTAACTAATCTGGTAACTTTTAGTGGTGTGAGTAAGGCTTTTTAAATTACTCCTCCTGGTTTTTAAATGAACTATAATATTTTATAGTCAATTTGGTTAACACTGATTTAGACAACCTTATTTTTAAACCTTACAGGGTTGTATTGTTTGATTTATATATTTTCACCTACGAGGTGTAATGAAAAATAAAGTGATTAGTAATATTATATAGTTTGTTCCGGCGTAGTACATTGCGGTCAGTGTATGCGTTTGTGTTTGGATTACTGTGGTCAGTTTTTCAGGGGTCGTACTGTGGTTTGTACGGGCTAGTGACATTGCGGTCAGTGTGCTAGTTTTCATACTGCTATGACACAGGAATGGTGGTTATTATTCCTGTTGTTATAGTTAGTGTTGTTGCCCTGTTGTTTATCGATCGATAGGGACACTGCGGTCAGTGTCAACGGAATGGAGAATTAATATTTGGTCAGTTCTTTGCTATGGAAACTAAACCAATAAGATCTTGACATGAATCAACTTTATTTTCTTTATTTTCTTTATTTTCTTTATTTTCTTTATTTCCTTTATTTTCTTTATTTTCTTTATTTTCTTCATTTTCTTTATTTTATTTATCTTCTCCCTCTTATCTTATTTCCGAGAGCCGTCATCCTAGACAAATATTACTGTCACATATTAGGCTTGAGACAGACCTACATCATCAATAATGAAGATAACTATGCGATAGAATGAGACAATTCAATCGGTTAAAGTCTACGTTATATTTGAATCTATGTTTATCTTGAAATTGTGACGCGTTTCGCTTACACAGCAGCTTTCTCAAATGAGTAGAGTCGTAATGAAAAAGTTTCGATTTATGCAGTGCCTTCAATACTGAATTTCAGGGATAGTGACAAGGAAGTTTAGTATCGAGGCACTGTATGAATTAAAATTTTTTCATTATACCTCCACTCGTTTGAGAAAGCTACTCTGTTAGCGAAGCGCGTCACAACTTTAAGTTGAACATTCAGTCGACAATGCAGGAGAATCTTCGATTGTCTAAGCCGTACTAGATTTTTCCAATGGTCACATCTCCTCTTTTTCCCGGCTTTCCCTATTTGTAACTTTAGTTCTTTACGTTAGGTTGGAGCGACCGGTGGTCGCGGCGCAAAAGATCTGACCGCTACGTTACTTTACGTTGCTGCGTTATGTGCCTGTGTTATGTGTTTACGAAGCAGCGATTCATAGGCTTCAGAAAACTGTTATGTCGCCATAATATATTGATCTCTCGGGTTTAAATTTCACACAAAGGTTGATAAAATAGTATAATAATCGATTGTTGATAATTGATTAGGCGATATACCTCAGTTACGCACGTCCGTTTTAAACTAAAAAAAAGTGCTGGGGAGATTTTAAATTATTCGATAGATTGGAGAAAAAAACCGAGGACAGAATTTTGTAACGAATTAACTCATCTACTACTCTACAACAACAACAACTCAATGATAATCGATTGTTGATAGATAGGAAACAATCGACTTTTTATCGATTGAAAATATTCGAATATTCATCGATTATACACACGGTTATTAATCGATTGTTGATGATCAATTGATGATAATCGATTATAGATAGTCGATTAATAATCGATTGTTAATAATCGACTACTCAATCTATTGTTGATAATCGATTATTTAATCGATCGCTGATCGATCAAAAATGATCGATTATTATCCAGAGTAAAATAAATTCTTATATTAATATATGTGTATTTATTTATTGATTCAAAAATCTTGATTAATGCTCAAAAGGAACTTAAGTTCGTACCATGTGTCCCGGAACACGTTCTTCAATTTTTTTTTCCTCAAATAGCTGCTTGACTATCCCACATTATGATAATCCGTTGTCTTCTCTATCTTCTATCAATATTGATATAGGCACACTTTTCTCATGGCATGGATTTCCACTTGAAAGATACTTGGGGTTTTGCCCAAGCTTTCAGAGTGTTTGGTTCCTGGCCCGAACACTCCTATCCCAGTTCCTTCTATTGCTTCTGAGCCGTCTGTGTACCATTGGATGGCATTCTTTCGAAGTCTGGTAATGGTATTTGGATCCCACTCCTCCTTGCTGCTCAATTCCGTCACGAATTTCTTTTGAAAGTTATACTTTTTCATCATACTGTCTTGTGGCATGTCCCATGTTTTCTGATTGAAGTAGTGAGGAGGTGGTTTTCTTAATAATTCTCTCTTTACTGAGTCTGTATCTTCTTCTTTCCGAAACACTTTCCATCACCATATGTGGTGGTGTCAGGTTGAGAATAACTTCCATGGCTGCCGTTGGGCATACTCTCATTGCTACTGTGATGCATAATATTATACTAGATAGTCTTTGAATTTTGGAGAGGTTTTCCCTCGTCGTCAATAGGCTCGTTCTACTACTTCATACAATGGCTCCATAAGTGATAATTGGTCTCACTATGGCAGTGTACATCCAGCTTAAGATTTTTGGGTGACAACCCCTAGTTTTCCCCTTCCAGATTCCTGCACACCAATAAATCCTTTTTTACCTTGTACGTAATCTCCTTTTCGTGGTTGTTCCACAGAAGTTTACTGTCCAGAGTCAAACCTAGATACAGTTGGTTCGGTGAATCTTTTCCCATGCGTCATCATTCATATACAAACGCAATACATCAATACATTAAATGGCACGCAGGTCGTAGATTGATGGTTCAATTAGGATGTGGCTAAAATGACGGTGTACGTTATTTATTATTGAAGGTGGTGTAATAGATATTTGTAAATATTTTACAGCCATTTAGCTATATGTTACCTAAACTTTTAGTTTGAAAAAACTGTTGGTATTCCAGAGTTTTATGAGGTTATTCCACAAATTTCCTTGCATAAGAGTTAGTATTAATAACAACTACCTCAGTAAAAACTTTGCAAATCAAAATTGCCCCTTTAGGGTTATGGCTGGCAACCATTATTTTTAGGGTTATGGCTGGCAACCATTATTATTGGGCCGTCCCACCCATACGGTTCAACAATGAAAAAAAAAATCTTTTGGGTTGTGAAAATAAATAATAAATATTTTAAATATGTATATTTAAGACTCATAAATATATACAATAAATTTTACTTAATCGTCCTCATATTCAGAATCGGAGCTATCACCAGTATTCATGTCAATGGTAATTGGTTGAATGCTAATATCAACTATATTTTGCTCTGGGGCATACCACTTTCCTATAATTTCATGATTATGCCTAACACATTTTTCCCAAATTTGTTGATTACATTGTTCCAGTGCCTCTTTCCACATATTTATAACAGAACTATCTGAATAACCATCTTTTCCAATATATTTATTGTAATATGACTTGCAATTTGCCCAAATTAATTCAATAGCGTTGAATTCACAATGATATGGCGGTAGTCTCAGCACTTCATGACCATGTTCTCGTAGTAACTCATCAATTTTATACACGTTTCCTTTTCTATTCATTTTTGCAATTTGTAGCAATTCAGGTTTTGTAAGTTTTGTATCAAACTTAATGTTGTTTGTTGTCAACCATGTAACAATCTCATTTTTTGTCGAATTAGTAGAAGATTGCTTTTCTAAAAGAACACTATGGTATGGAGCGTTATCCATAACAATAAGAGATGGCTCTTCTAAGTTGGGAATTAATTGAGTACTTATCCATTTAATAAAGATTTCATTGTTCATTTCTCCATGGTAATCAGCTACTTTAGATTTTGAGCAAAATAATAAACTGGCTTCAGAGACAAATCCTTTGGTAGAACCAGCATGAACAATTATAAAACGTTTACCATCATAACCATCTGGTTTACGAACACTTTTAGTGCTGTTGTCTTGCCAAGAATATGTTTCATTTCCTTTAGAATAGATCCATGTTTCATCCAAAAATACAAGCTCTCTTGGGTGAGTACTTGAAAGGTTTTCCATATATTCACGTAGAAAATTGGCTCTCAAGGCTGCAATACTGGTCCACTCCATTAAAGCTCTTCGATTGTCATCTTTGTTATATTTGAATCCCAATGTTTTTAACAAAATGCTGAGAGATGTTTTGCCAATAGATAGAATTTCTCTTTCCCTTAATTCACAATTTGAGGTAGTCAGAGTAACATGCTTCTCTAAAACAAATACAAAAATTATAGTAGAGATTCAATTAGAACAAATACCATGTTTTTAATGATATTATGATTGTTCATTAGTTGACTTAAATTGTAATGTAGTCACAAAACTACTAAAATCTATATAAATACCTTCCTAAATTTTTCTTGAATATACCCTGATTTGAATACTCATTACAAAATACCTACAGCTACATTTTACCAAAAGATTTTAATCAAATAATAAATGAATACTTACTCTGTTGGTACATATCATATAATGTGTCCCGTACTGCCATCTTAGCTCCCTCAGGTAGATCAGTTGTTTTGGATTTAGAACGAGTTCTGCTTCTGCCTGGGCTTGAAAGCATTTGATTGTTTTCTTTTCTTTTTTTTATAGCATATACTCTCCGCCGAGATATTTTCAAGGCAGCAGCATACCCTCTAACATAAAAAAAATTGATTGATGATAAGTATATTGCTAAACAAGCATGCACTTAAATATTTATGTTACCTCTTGAACACATGAAAGTGGTTCCAAAGGTCCTCCATTTCTTTTTTCCAACTCAAAATACTCCAACACATTTAGAACCAGCTCCTGTGCTTGCGAATTTAACGTTTTTCCAGGCATATTCTAAAAATAAAAGTCATTCATAAATAGTTCTGGTCTTTCAGAAAATTAGGTCAATATTTTGTACATTGGTGGAAGCAAAATATGTTTCATATAATTCAGTTTGATGGAACTCTATCCAGAATAATGATGAAATGTCAATTTAAGGTTAGTTTTCATTGCAAAGTAAATAAATAAAAAGTAGATGAATAATCTTTACTTACCACAAATATTCGAACACTCAGGTATAAGTTAGTCGTTATAACAACTGTTTTTGAAATAAATTTATATGCAAGGGAAAAAAAACGAATGAAAATGTAAAATAAAAATGTAAACAAAGTCTTCGGTCTGTCAACGTACAAATGCGTACAAACCTATCGCCGACATTCATCATAAGGCTATCTCTGTTTGTTACATTATGTTGTAATGGAACAAACGGTTTCATTTCGGGGGTTTAGATTCTGTGAGTAGGAAAGAGACGTACTACAAAAAGTAGTATGTGAATAATTTCATACATGGGAAAAGATACAGCGAACGGACTGTACTTGACTTTTTGTCTCCATGCAATCTTGTTCCCATCAAGCTTCATAGTTTGAAGGTTGAGTTTTCTTTTCTCAGTAAATGCTATCAAGATGTTGTTAGTGGGTTTGATGCTCCCACTTGGCTGCACTCCAGCCATGAGTATAGTTCAGACCCTTTGTACGATATCACAAGGGGTGTTTTCGAATTTCCCTTGGCTGTCATGACAATATCATCGGCGTTTCCTTGGCAGGGTATACCGGGATTTCTTAAACCACACAGGAAATTATCAACCTTCAGACTCCACATTGATGGGGATGCTACTTCTTCCTGTGGGCATCCTCTGGTGGTACAGATGGGGACAAGGTCTTCTTTTGTCCTCGTCTCTGCTACTCTTGTGGTAAGCAGTTCCGACATCCATTTGGATGTTGTGCTATCTACACCTGTTCTGTTTGATGCTCTCTTGGCAGCCTCACGTTGAGTGTTGTCAAAAGCTCCTTCTATGTTCAAAAATACACATACTACAGTTTCTTGGATATCTAGAGCATCTCGGATATCATGCGTCGGTTATACCAATTCAGTCTCCGTAGATCTGCCTGCCCGGTAAGCATGCTGATACGGGTGGAGAGGTAGTCTCTCTAGGATTTCCGTTCTTATATGGTTGTCAATAGCTTTTCCCATCGTTTTGAGCACAAACGATGTTAGACTGATTGGTCTGAAGGATTTGGGTTTTGTTGTGTCCCTTTTTTCAGCTTTTCGAATGGAGGTTACAATTTCCCTTCCTCGTGATTCAGGTATATAACCCAGCTTTAAGCTGCTTCGACTAATTTTACCGAATGTGGAAGAATTTCGTCTTTTCCTTGCTGGAGCGATGCTGGAGGAATTTCATCTGGTCCTGGTGCCTTGGAAGATGGAACGATGTAAATGGCCCAGTTCAACGATCGCTACCACAAATGTTTTTGGCCATTGTAGTACTTTCTCTCGAATGCCTATCATGAACTTCGAGAGGATTATTTCCCCTATTTGGGGTACTCCCTGGAAAATGAGTTTCTAGTAGGAGTCGAACTCCTTCCTCATTTTCGGTAAATTTACTGTCTGGCTTCCTCAAAGCCATATCTGTGTTGACCCAACTTTTCGCCATGACTTTGCCGCAGCAGGTTTTGTATTTATATCTTCACAGAATATCTGAAGCCATCTCTTTCAGCTTTTTTTATTTCCTTGTAATAGGTGTTTCACATCTCGGTGCATCTCTGCCAGTCTCCGGTGAGCTTTGTTTTGTTGAAAAGGTCCCGGGTTTGAGCTCTTAGTTCTGACATATGTTTGTTCCAACAGGGTGCATCTTTGCTGCTCCGTTGTTCTTGAAGAGGACAAATCGATTCAAATGCATCGATTATTGTCCTGTTCAGATAACCAAGCTCATTTTCCAGGTCGATATGGTGCTTAGCCCCTACTTTCCTCTGGATGCGTGCTAGCTTTCTTCTCAGACAGGGTTTATTGTTGTCCCAATCTGTTTTTCTTGGTCTTCTCTAGAGGCCGACCTCACTGACCTACTCACATCATTCCAGCAAGAATTGTCCAATGTGCATTATTTTTTATTGAATACCTATTTGAAATTTTATACGTCGCCAGAAGTCTTGGTGCAGCCTTTGTAATAACTGCCACCTCAAAAGCCTATTGAGAGGTACATTGTTATAATCAGGAATAGCTGACACTGGTTCCAATGTAAGAAAATGCGAAGGTGTCAACGCCTGTATATCATCTATATCGGTCGTCATTGGTATTAATAGACGCGAATCAAGAATCGATTCTATCAATGTTGAAACTGTATAAAATTCTTCATACGTTAATGTTTGATCACCGAGCACACGTGGAAGATGATATTTCACGCTCTTCACACCCTCCTCTACCAAACCGTTAAAGTGAGGTGCGCCTGCGGGCGAGGGATGCCATTGAATTGTTTCATGAGCGGCTGCTTCTTGCATAAATCTTAAGAGTTCATGACGAGCCCCACTAAAGTTGGTGCCACAATCGCTATGCAAATGCGATACCTTTCCCCGGCGAGCGATGAAACGTTTTAAAGCGGCCAAGAAAGTCTGTATAGACAAATTACTGGCTAGTTCCAAACGAACAAATTAGTCGCGAAACATACAAAAATACATAAATAGGCTTTGCGCGTGCGAACACCTCGATACCGAGTCATTACAATAATAAAAGGTCCAACAAAATCGACTCCAGAGCGGGAAAACGGCTTAACTTGGGAAATTCTTGAAACCGGTAAATTTTCCATGGGTTGTTGATAGATTCGAGGATTAACTTTCCAACACCTGACGCATTTGATAAAACAGCATAGCAAATAATAGGTTGTGCGAAAGCCAGTGTGATAAAAACTTCGAAACGACGAACAAGTAAGGTGGATAACTGACAATTGCGGGGTAATAAAATGGAATGTTTAGCGGAATATGAAAGTGGAGCATTTTTTAAACGTCCTCCTACGCTAAGGATTTTATCCTTGTTATCCTTAGCTTGTAGCTTGCGAAGTGGCTTAAAAAAGTTTCTCTTATTCAATTCATCAATAAAATAAACGTGTTGAGTATATTTAACAATCAATTATAAAGCAGCACATTTTTCGGAAGAAGAAAGAGCGCCTGATTATTTTGCTTACGTGTTCTGTAGGTTAAATGCGAAACGCAGTATATGGGAGACCACATTTCTTAGGACAAAAAAAGAAGAAAAGTGGCTTAAAATATCGGGTAGGAAATTGTGATCTTCAGTAAATGCAAATAAAATAAGTTCCTTTTCTTCATCGCAAGTGATTTTACTGGTTTTGGATTTGTGCCAATGGTGGGAAGATTGCAATAGAAAAGATGGTCCTGTGAACCACATTCCATGAATTGATAGCTCAGTGGGTAAGGCTCCTCTGAAGACTACATCCTCAGGATTATTGACAGACTAAACATAATTCCAACATGATGGAGATACATTTGCTTGAATGAAGAAAACTGTGTTGGAAATGAAGGTTTTATATTTACAAAGCGATCCATTGATCCAATATAATACAACTTGCGAATCCGACCAAGCAAAACTTTTACTAAACTCAATATATCCAGCGAAACATTTCTGAACATAGCTTAATGATTTGGCAAGTAAAACAGCTGCAGAAAGCTTAAGTTTTGGAATAGTGAGTTTCTTAGTCGGGGCTATTTTTGATTCTGCATAAATAAAGCTTGTATGGATAGTGTTGGCCTGATTACACAATTACACATCCTTAAATGAATGACACATCCGTAGCCTTTTTCACTTGCATCACTTAACCCATGTAACTGATAATTGCAAACGTCATCTGAACTGAACTCATGCCTAAAAAATCGGGGTAAATGAAGATTTTCCAGAGACCACAGATCACAGCAATATTTTTCCCAGGCGGAAATCATATCTTTGCCGATACGAGACAGCCATAGCGTTTGAATGAGATATTTACAATAAAAGGTTATGGGAGAAATAAATCCTAAAGGATCATAAACTTTTGCTAATTCCGATAATAAAGAGTGTTTTGTACATTGGAACTCAGATTGTGGATTGATTTTAAAAGAAAAACAATCACTGTGGGGATGCCACTCTAAACCCAACACTTAGCAGCTCCAGATTATTACTAGACTATTTCCTAAATTCGAAGCCTCCCAACTTCATGAGTGAAACAAGCTCCGAAACCAACTTGAGTGCAAAATCCATAGTAGGGCAAGACGATACCACATCATCTTTATAACAAGAATTGTGATTAGCGTGTGCGGCAAAAGGGAATTTTTTACCTTCATCGTGAATTAACTGTTGGATACACCGAAGAGCCAAAAATGGCGAACTGTTAAGCCCGTACGTTAGTCGAGTTAAGCGATAATCTTGGACCTCTCCGTCAGGCGAAAACCTCCACAGAACTCTTTGATAATAACAATGAGCGGGATTAACAAAAATCATGCAATACATTTGTTTAATGTCTGCACAAAGAGTATAGCGATATAAACGAAATAATAATTAAATAGAAACAATATCCTGTTGGAGTTTTGGACCAACAAATAAATTGTCGTTTAGAGATGATTGAGTCGGTAAGTGCGCGTTGCATTAAAAACAACCCTAAGCTTGGTGGTGAGACTATGCGGTTTTAGAACTGCATGATGGGGAATATAATAAGAATGGGTAGGAACTGTTTTATCTTTGATCAATTCCATATGGCCTGAATCGAGATATAGACAAGACAAAATAAGCGATACGCCACCTACAGTTTTATTTTGTAACCTTCCAGTGGGCCATTAATGTTTTGTTTACATATGTGATTCATACGTTGATTTTACAGTTTCTGCTTGTAGTTGATGTTTTAAAGTCGCATATTGATAAAAAATTGTTTAATATATCAAAATGAACCATAACTGTTGCGTTCCTCTTGGGTAAGAGTGAATAAAGAACTTAGTTTTCATACATTTCCCCAAAAAGGACAACGTGTTTTGGTAGAAACTAAATTAGGAAAACTAAAAATTGGTAAACCAGTTACAAGGAATATGAAAGTATGCTCCCTGCATTTTATAGATGATGATTATTTTCATCGAGGTAAGCACGAACTACACTATGCGATTTTAGGTTATGTTTATGGGGATAATTGTTTACAGATTTCAATTCCAAACAAAAAAGGTTTTTGAAAAAGACTGCTGTGCCTTCAATAAACCTTCCTGTTGGATCTAGTACTTCAAAGGAACAACCTGAATGTTCTAGTAGTAGAACTGAAAGGTTGAGACAAAGAAGTAAGTACTTGTTGCTGATGAAGAATGTTCTTATTGTGAAAAAATCGACCCTGCTACACCTTCAACTGCTTCTCAAGAACTATTGCAGCTTCTTCAGGGGCAGCCAGATTATAATGGGCCCAAAACTTTCAAAGATTTTTAAGTGCAAGTGAATACTCCCTAAAGTATCTACTTTGTGTGATCGGATAATTACAGTTGAGAATCACTCATTAAAATTTAGAATGTGCTCAAATAAATTTTAAGATAGCTTACCATTGTATTGTATGTCAGGATCTCCAGGTGTTGTATGTTAGGGTCCTTTGTGAGCAACTTTAATCGTTATATTAAAACTACATGATTCACTGGGATGATGTTTTATTGTATAACTTAACTACTTACACTAATCATGACTCGGGCTGTACTTAAGCCTGTCATATGAATAATATAAATGAACTATACTATGGATAATTATTAACAATGAACTACATATCTGAATAATGTGAATGAATATGAGAATGCCCCCTTGTATACTTCATCAGCATCAGGTATTGATGTTTTTTTTTAATTTATATTTTCCATTTTCTTGGATCAAGTACTTGGCAGTTTTTACAGCCTCGGCTATAGTCTTGGTAGCTCCTAAAATATAAAATAATATAATAATTCTGAATTTTCTATATTTCAACCATTCTGTACTATTTTGTAATGCTTTCATTATCAAATCATTATCTTCGGAACACAATGATTGAAACATTTCATTGCAACAATTTTTTAAAGTAACTTTCTTTGGAAATATCTCCATCATTACAATTGATTGTGAAGCTTTGTCCAGTATTTTGCTTATATACCTACCTGTATTAACTTCCTCCATAATATCCATATCAGTAAAATGTGAGGTAAAATGTCTTCTACCAGCTCTAAAATAGATTTGGTTAAAATCTGCAAAATATAAAACTTCACACTTATACCTATGTTTTGAAATTGCTGATTCAGGTAAGTTGGCACAAAAAAAGTTTAATACTTCAAAGCTGTTAATTTCAATATTGCATGATGGAACTTTATTCGCCAAACAAGGCATTTCTTTTACAGGTACTGGTTTGTATTCTTCCCTGGTAATTACTTTTTGGGTTGACCAAGCACATTTTAACTGTGTTTGTGAAATATTTTCCAAACTTTGTATATCCTCCCCAAAACAAAAAACACAAAGCAGAAAAAAGAAATATGTATAAAATAAGGGAACAGAATCGATTTTGTTTGATAGTGCTTTTTTGGTTTTGTTAACTTAAACACCTTGTGTATTTAATAAGAAATGCTGAAATATGCTTGCACCGCCCACTTTGTCCAGCTTTACAAGAGCAAACCATTAGTTCAATGTGTGCTCTCTCATTATCTATTTTAAATCGTCCTTCGATTTTATGGGGTTCCTTCTCCAATGCCGATGACTGAAGGCACAAGGCAATAATATTAACTACTGTTGTTGTGGATTTCGTTTTACCCGCTAATATTAGATGTCCAGCATTTAAAACGTGTTCACCTTCGTAAACGCATTTTTAATTTTCGGTCCCTTCTAAATAGCCTAATTTCACTCATCTGCAAGTAAAAATAGTATTATGTTTTTAGGTTAATGTAGTAGATAGGGTAAACATACCTTTGCAAACAGACCTAAAACTATACACTAACTATAAAAATGTTAAATGAATTTATCTAACACGACACACTAAATACCTAACACAACATCAATCAAAACACCAATACTAACAAAATACTTTAACACACTTAAAAAACGAAAAATATAAGACCTAAAATTCAGGAAACTCCTACGCTATGTCATATGAAAACGAATGTAAACAAACTATCAATGGCCCAGTGGAGGACGAAAAAGTGACCGGTAGAGGCGCTGGGGTCTAGCCTTTTTTCGCCTTTTCCTCAAAAAAGTCAGAATATTGCAAATATAAATTGGCGTCATTGAGTAAGCGGCGTTCAAGAGAATGAAAATGGGATAAAACCAAAGTGCGCATGCCAGGAACAGTTGGCAATAGAACTTGTTTAAAAGGAAGGGAAACCATATAATTTCCCTCCTTTACACGACCATGAGTTTCAACAAATATTTTTTCACAAATAACAACTTCATTGTTAGTATTTATTATTTCTGGAACATTTTCAACTTCCCAAAAACTCTATAAAGTACTATTTAAATCACTATTTTCGACAAAGTTGCAATAAGCAGTAGTAGGTGAAATATGTTGAGAGGCCTTACCCAGATTTACGTAACAAAATATTGAGCGTCTGGAGTGGAATCATTTCCATAAATTCGACCATTACAAAAATTTTTCTAAAATACATCTGCCCCGAGGAGGAGATCAATGCTCCCAGGCTTGAAAAAATTCGGATCTGCGAGGGTTAAGGTCGGGATATGATCCCAACCTTTTGTGGCAATCGTACAATCTGGAAGTTCATCACAAATTTCTCAACTATCATACCTTCAATGTTTATACCAGCGAAGGCAAACTAACTGGTTTACAAGCAAAGACTATTTTAGTAGTATCAAGAGTTGAGGACCTAGAGCCTAAACCCTTTATATCGGGCAGATAAGCAGATTTGGGAAGACCCATAATTTTAGCGGCTTTTTCGGTTATGGAGGAACTCATGCTACCCAAATCAAGTGGACACCGATGAGTATGATAATTTCCTAAATAATCCAAAACATCTAAGTAGGCAGTTGCTAAGCGTGCGAGAATTTTCTGAGACAATTCCTTGACCAACAAAGGCAGTCTCGATGTTTGAATTTGGCAAAATGATGTTAGGATAAGTATTAGCATTAGCGGAAGGGCGATTTGGAACATTAGATGAATTAGTACTAAAGCGTTTTGGCGTACATACGATCAAAATGTAATGAACTATGATGCGAACTAGAATTGCAATGTCAGCATCTGTGTGTCGAACGACAATTTCTAAGATCATGCAACGAACTTAGACAATTAAAACATAAGCGATTTGCTTTACAAAAATTATGTCTCTCTGACGGCGACTTGTTATTAAAATTTTCACATTTATATAAATAATGCGGTTTATTACACAACAAACAATTTGTTGCGGGCGATTTAACGTTTTCATCGGCATTATTATTCAAAAATACACGACTAGTGCGAGGTTGAGATGACATTATCATATGCTAGATATTGTTCCGTTGAAAAAGTTATTAAAGTTCCAAAGCTGGCTACTGTAGTTGGTGAGTTAGTCAACTCAAAGCGTAACCATGTATCGTCATCTAACCTTCTAATGATCATTATCGCGAGTTCAAAGTCCCATTGCGCTTCAGGAAAATTCATAACTTCAAAAGCGGCGAGATTTTAATGAAAAGTGTCTAATTTTTAAGTGCGCTTGGATGATTGGTATCGATTTTTGTAGTGGTGTTAGGGGCATAGGTTGATCGAGCACATAAACAACTCAATAATTTTTACTACTTTTTATTCCACACACCGGCACACATTCCCTCCTAAAAACATGACATCTGACATAACCCCCAAAACAGTAGGTCCAACCCACTGATATATAATTATCTATGGTTAAAGTAACATAACCGAGACCACAGAGCATACATCCATATCAAAATAATCTAACAGTTCGGCCATTCTGACACATTATCGACTCGATCATATGGCTTAATGACTCAACGACTTATTTTCAAGTTTCAAGAACTTCCATCACTTTACACTTACATAATGCAATCTAGGATAAGTCATAAGTTTGTCATAATACATAATAACACAACTTGTACATAATGGTAACATAGTTCATCAAAATGGCAACATAACTTATCATAAAGGTAACATAATTTGTCATATGGTCACATAATTTATCATAATGGTAACACAATTTATTATGATGGTAACATAACTTATCATAATGGTAACATAATTTATCATAATGGTAACATAACTTATCGTAATGGTAACATAATTTATCTTAATGGTAACATAATTTATCATAATGGTAATACCGAACACAACTATGAACACACACATATAAGCAATAATAATGTGGAAATGTAGAACATCAATATTAGGAGAATGTATTTCAATTCCAGGTAATAATGTCAAATGAGGTTTATTCAACTACAATTTTTATTGTTTCCGACTCACCATCAGAATCATCATCTGAATTAATCTCAGACTGGTCAGAAACATTCTCTTTATGCCAAGGTCTCATATGAGAAACATCAACTGTTCCATGGTAGTATCTGAGTAGCCTGGAAACCTTCTACGTCCTTCAAAATATACCTATTATGAGGTAAAACTTCTCCTACTTCATATGGACCCTTGAAACGTGGAAGTAATTTCTTATTTACCCCAGGAGTAGTTACTTTGTTGGTAATTACCACTTTGTCTCCTATGCTATATTTTCATGGTGATTTATGCAATTTATTATAACGCTGTTTACTGTACTGTTGAGATTTAATTATGTTTTTATAAGCCTTATCGCGTATTTCTACCAAATCATAGTGATTCGCAGGATTAATTTGCTCTAAAATTGACATAACTGAATCCTCGATTAAACCCCTTTGTTCTACGCCAAACTATAACCTAGAAGGAGATTCTCCTGTACTTTTGCACACAGTATTATTGATAGCGAACTGTACATGACTTAGAATTTCATTCCACTTTTCAGGACCTTCACAAGACTTGGCAATCATGGGACCTATTGTCCTATTCAGCCTTTCGACCTGGCCATTAGCCCAAGGGGCTCCCGTGGCTACTAAAATGTGTTTTACATCAAATTCTTGTAAGAAATGTTCAAAGTCATGAGAACTAAAAGCAGCACCCCTATCCGATATCAGCCTCTTTGGTATACTTTAATTAGAAAAGTATGATTTCAAATGCTTTATGACTTCCTTGGTGTTAACCGTGTGACAAGGATATAGCTTACAAAACTTGGTGAAAGCATCAATTACTGCTAATATGTAACGATCTCCACTACTACATTTTTCGAGCGGGCCATAATGGTCAGCATGAATGGTTTCGGAAGCATCCTTAGGAATGCTGAACAACTCACCCTCAACTTTACCGTAATTTGGAGAAAAATGGTTACACTTAAGACAGTTGGAAATATATTCCTTGACATTATCGCACAAATTGGGAAACCAATATGATTTTAAAATCAAATTGCAGGTTTTATCCAAACCTATGAGCCATATTATCATGATACATTCTAATTATATTCTGTTGTAAGTCCTTAGCTACATAGAAAAGCAAATTTCCACTCCGCTTGTCCTTTCTATAAACTAGTCTGTTGCGAAGTTCAAAAAAAGAGGATTCCTCCTTTCCCAACTTTTTACTCAGCTCAACAATACTAGGATCTGAATACTGCTTGATAGACAAAAGTTGCTCAAATGTGTTTTCTTCTAGGATCAAAATATTGTGACAGCGACTCAAGGCATCGACGTGTCTCATTTGAGGGTTTCTACGATGTTCTATTGTATAGTTGTACGATTCTAGGAAAATAGCTCATCTCATAATTCTTGGAGAAATATCCTTTTTACTCAATGCCAACCTAAAACTGTCGCAATCTGTAACAATCTTAAACTGTATTCCTTGCAAATATACATGGAAACATTTCATGGCATAGATAACGCCCAAACATTCCAACTCATAGCTATGGTATCTTGATTCAACCTCAGAAGTACGCTTACTAAAAAACATTACAGGATGAAATTTGAAATCCGATTGTTTCTGCATTAGTATTGCACCGAAACCTAACGAACTACTATCGCAATGTAGCTGAGTTTCTGCTTTTGGAGAGTACAAACTGAGAACAGGTTTGCTTGACAGAATATTCTTCAATTTTTCAAAAGTTTGAAGTTGTTCTAGACCCATCCTGAACTCAACATTATTTCTAAGCATATCATACAAGGGTTTTGCTTCAATTGAGAAATTAGAAATGTATTTACGAAAGTATGAGATTAATCCAACAAAACTATGCAATTCCTTTTTGTTTTTGGGTACTGGATAATACTGGACTGACTTAATATGGTCTGTGCAAGGTGTAATGCCATTAATGTCCACAGAATACCCTAAAAAATCTATTTCATTTTTTAAAAATGTGCACTTGTCTAAGCGAAGTTCTAAAAGATTTTTTGTTAGTCTCTGAAAAATGTCTTGTAACACAGAAAGATGCTCTGAGAAACTTAATGTTGTGACTAGCAAATCATCCATGAATAGAATAATTACATCATTTTCCATAAGATCATTGAAAATTAAGTTTAAGAACCTATTAAAAGCGGCTAATCACATAAATAATTCTATTTCCTCTTCTGACAATGTCCCGAATATTTCTAGTGACAATTCTAGCTCTTCAAATACAAATGGTCATTGTATTACAAATGCTTTAACTTTACCACAATCTACGGTTTTATTATCCACGTGTGAAGTGCAGATTAAGGACATTCGTGGTCATTTTCAAAAAATTCGTGTTTCACTAGACACAGGCTCAATGGCTAATTTTATATCTGAAAAATGTATTAGAAGACTTGGACTATCTTGCAAACATTGCTATATTCCCATTGAAGGCTCAATGGAATGACTACCTTTACAAATCGAGGCACAACACATTTTATCATTAAACCATGTGGTAAAAAAAATCCAGTTTTTTCATTCGAAGCAATTATTATACCTCAAGTTTGTTCTGACCAGCCAAAAGTT
The DNA here is from genome assembly GCA_910591675.1 of Galerucella calmariensis. NCBI lineage: Eukaryota > Metazoa > Arthropoda > Insecta > Coleoptera > Chrysomelidae > Galerucella > Galerucella calmariensis. The sequence goes on along the minus strand of CAJUYG010003707.1, from coordinate 1,346 downwards.
TTCATTAATCCTGTAGAATTGACATATATTCAAAACTTGAACTTGGCGGATAGTAAATTTCATATTCCCAGACCCCTGGATATGATTCTTGGAGCTGAATTAATACCTTTAATTTTGAAATCAGGTCGTATATTAGGAAATCCTGATAAACCGTCGCTTTAGAAACTGTCTTTGGTTTTATTCTTCAAGGACGCACAAACTGCACCCATGTCTCAAATAATTACTCTTTAAGTTGTCCTGCATCTTTGGATATAAATCCTGATATACAATTGCAAAGGTTTTGGGAGGTCGAACAGGTTTTCAAATCTACTCATGCATCCCCGGAAGATGATAAATGCGAAGAAATTTATGGGACTATGGGACACTTTTCGAGAATCTTCTGGACGGTTTTCGGTACCTTTACTATTTCGTCAATCATTTCCCAGTTTTATTGATACTTACACACAAGCACATCGGAGATTTTCAATGCTAGAGAATGGATTTTCAAAAACGTTTGAATTACACATCAAATACCTACTGTGAGTTTATGCAAGATTATCTTGACAGTGGACATATGGTTCCTGTCCCACTGAATGATTATAAATCTTCATCTGCTTATTACATACCCCATCACGCCGTCTTTAAAGATCAACTTTTGGGTTCTCAAATAATTTCCAAAATTCGAGTTTTGTTCGATGCGAGTTTGCGTGATGTACAGGGTGTTTCACTCAATGACTCTCTTTTAGTTGGCCCAAAACTTCAAGGTGATATTTCCACGATTCTTTCAAGATTTCGATTTTTTGTGTTTGTTTTCGATATAAGGCAAATGTTTATACAAATTAACGTGCAGCCTAAGTTTTGGAATTATCAAAGAATTCTTTGGCGCTTTAAGCCCACTGAGCCACTTCAGGAATTTTTTTGCGAACTGTAGTCTATGGAATCTCGAGCTCTCCGTTTTTAGCTTTACGAACTTTGAAAGAATTGGCCACCCAAGAGCAATATTCCTTTCCTCGAGCATCCCAAATGGTTAATCATCAATTCTACATAGATGATGGCTTGCTTGGAAGCAATGATTTGAGTTCAGCCATTTCACTTCAATGTGAATTAATTCAAATCATGAAACAAGGATGTTTTCAATTGAGCAAGTAGGCAAGTAATTATCCTGCTCTTTTAGATGCAGTAAGTCTTTCTGATCGCCAAGAATCGTGCAATTTTGACAAAGATGAGCCATCCTTTATCAAAGTTTTAGGACTCAAATGGGATCCTAACACAGACTGTTTTTCTTATACCTATATCCCCTTTGAGCGGGCTTGCAGGTATCGGAGCATCCTTTCTGAAATAAGTCGAATTTTTGACCCACTTGGATT
>CAJUYG010003706.1:0-19957 GCA_910591675.1 Galerucella calmariensis | reverse complement strand
TCGTATTTTTCAACCCCGGTAAGTAAGCTGCTCTTAGTGACAACTCGTTATGTGCATTTCTCGATATGTTATAGTCTGTTTCCAGATGTTTCGCCACGGTAAACTATTTAAATGTACAAGAAAGATATAGGTACAGGCTAATATTTTTATGTGGAAATTTCTACTTCCTGGTTACTGTGAACCAAGAAAAGTTATTAATTTTATTCAATAACCCAAATGTTTTTCAAAATTTAGTCCAGTAAATGATGGGACAAAGCTACTGAAAAGTCCCTGGAGACTTCACTTTGAGCTCAATTTGTAGGTCACGACAGGTGTTTTTAAAAGAGAAAAAACTGGCCCCCTAAACTCTGTAAAACAGGTTTCTCGCTAATATCTGGCTCAATATACGAGAATTTTTCTTCATATGAAAGATGAAGATCGTCTTATCATCTACAGAAATGGTCCCCATCATTTTTTTTCCAAAAATTTGATAGTTATCGAGATAATGAGACCTAAAAGTTTCCTCATTTCAGCTGCTGCTCTGCCTATAGGAAGTCTGCTGTCTATGCATTTACTTGTAAGCGGGCGGACGAACATAACTCGGCAAAAAATTTCCCGATGATTCAAAGTTCATCGCAATGGAAAGATTCCATGTGACTTGCAGATCGTTCGTACTTAACAAAAATATTTAACAAAACGGTAAAAGTTCTTTTACACAAGATTTTGTGACTATTTCATTAATTTGCTCATATTTTTTGAAAAATAGTCTTTTATCCTAATTTTTTTTTATAATTGAACCTTAGGAGGTCTTCAATGATCTCAGAATTTTTTTTTATTTCATTCTTGCGTTTTAATAAAAAAATTGATTCGTCTATTTACATTTTTCAGCTGTTTTCGGAGCTCTGTACAATCTGTGGAACAGGTTCGATTTAAAAATTTATCATCCTAATTATTGCTTTCCAATGCACATCATTTCGAAGCCTATAGTTTTCGAATGTACTTTTTAATTTTTAATAAAATCCAATCATTTTCCAGAAATCAGGGGAATTGATCACACCGGTAAAAACCAGACTTTTTTTAAATGAAAAAATAGACAAACCAATTTTTCATCAAAACGCAAGAAATATATTGAGACAACTTTTCTGAGATCACCCAAGAACTTTTAAGGTTCCATTATAAAAAAAATTAGGACTAAAGACTATTTTTTTAAAATATGAACAAATTAATGTAATAGTCTCAAATTCTTGTGAAAAAAAGTTTGACCGCTTTTTTAAATATTTTTGTCAAGTACGAACCAGCTGCAAGTCACATGGAATGATAGCCTACGGTCTTCCCATTGTGATGAACTTTGAATCATCGGAAAATGTCAATTTTTTGCCGAGTTATGGAACAAGTTAATGCCGCCCGCTTACAAGTTAATGCATAGACAGCAGAATTCCTACAAGCAAGCAGCAGCTGAAATGAGGAGACTTTTAGCATTATCTCGATAACTATCCAATTTTCGAAAAAAATAATAGGAACCATTTTTGTAGATAATAAGACGATGTTCATTTTTATCAAAAGAAAAGTTTTCTAATTCGTATATTTCGCCAGATATTAGCAAGAAATACGTTTTCCTGGGTTGAGGGGGCCATTTTCCCCCCCTTCTGTAAACTCAATCGCGTTAAGTTTGTTCTCGCTTAGAAACACCTGCCGTTACCTACAAATTGAGCCCAAAGTGATGTCTTCAGCGACTTTTCAGGAGCTTTCGATATTTTCAGGTGTACTGGACATAGTCTACATGTTGATTTTAAATACAATTTACATCCACTAGACAATAAGAAGTCATCTAAGGCCAGCTTTAGCCACAAACGTTTTTACTAAACATAAACAGAAGGTGAGAAAAGATAGTTTGATGTAATTAATGAAATATCTCGAAACTGACTATAATATTTGCTTATGTTTACCATCACACCTCGGGAAGCACAGCTATTCAATTCAGATCAGTTGTAATTTATTTGAAGTTTAAAAATGAAAAGAAGAGCAAATAAAATATCTACCTTGCCGAGATTTGTGCTTAGAAAAACGAGAATTTATTTTATGAATGGGGACAATTAGTTGATCTCTGTGGGAAGGAAACAAGTAATGATAATTTTTGTCTTTTTATTTTATTTGAAACTTGCAATAAGCGAATATAACATCAGTTTATAAAATAATGTCTTTTTATTAGACTGTATGCTTGGATTGTGGTATTTTTAATGGTACAAAAAAATTTCATCAAAGGTGATTATTATAAAAAATTATTTGAATAGATTATTAAAGAGTGTTACAAGGCATGCAGAAAAATTAAAAATTATGGAGTATTATGAGGAAAAAAATCAAAGAAATATTTAAATGATCCGGTTTTGGAGGGCCGAATATTTTTTCCTCATTTTAAATTTTTTTTAAAGTTGACAAAGGTCATGGGAGAGTGGTGAATTTTTTTCGTGACAATTTAATTCATGTATAAAAAATCGCATTTGCCACAGTGCAATTGTCACTTTGACAGTGGCAAAAGTTAGCTTTAACTTTCACAGCGACAAATACACTAGTGGTTTTTTCACTTATTCATTTGTTCATCAATATCACTGTTCCTAGTATGAATTTCAATAGCTGTGTTTAATAATTGTACATTTTTCTCGCTCGGACACGCTTTATAGGACTAACCTTATCTTCAACAAAATCAAAAACCATTAAATTTGGCAGGCGACCTCAATCCCCTATCTCCCACATATTTATTAATGATTCCCCCCTTCCTGTGGTTAATTACTGCAAAATACTAGGTATGACATTTGATTCTCGCCTCTCTTGGAAACAGCATATTCTTGAAACAAAAGATATCTGTTACAAACGATTAAATATAATTAAAACACTGTCTCATTATCACTGGGGTGCGGACGAGAAATCCCTATTGAAAATTTATAAAGCACTAATTCGTTCCAAATTAGATTATGGATGCATCGTTTACATGTCAGCATCTAAGACAGACTTAGGATCCCTGAATGCTATTCATAACACGGCCCTGCGACTTTGCTTATGCGCTTTCCGTAGCAGCCCATCTGAAAGTCTCTACTGCGAAGCTGATGAACCCCCACTATGGATTAGACGACAATATCTGCTTCTATCCTACGCAGCCTCAGTCTCTTCAAACCCTCTCAATCCTGTCTATTCTCTGTTCACATCAACTTCCAACCCTCTAAATAACCCTTCACCAATAGTTAAACCTATCGCTTCTACTCTAGCTTCATTAACAAATAACATAAACCTCTCACTCACAAACCCCTCTCCGTTTTCTCCAACCCCTTCCTGGATCATGCACCCTCCTCAGGTCAATACTTATTTATCCAAATTTAATAAACATGAAACACCTAAAAATCTCATGATTAAATCATTTCATGAAATCATCCATAACAATCATTACGACTTAGTATTATACTCCGACGCTTCCAGAAGTGATACAGGAGTTGGCTGCTCAGTGACCACAGCAAAAAATCTCATAAGCACTTCCCTAATCCCTTCTTTGTGCAGTGTGCATACTGGAGAATTGTACAGTATTCTACAAGCTTTTAAGCACATCAACCATCCCAATAAAAAAGTTGCCATCTGTACAGACTCTCTAGCGTCTATCCTATCTATCCAAGAATTATTTACTGAACATCCCATTGTCCAAGAAATCCATCATTCTTATCACCATATCTATTCCCTAAACACCACAGTCACCATTATATGGATACCCTCACACATCGGTATACCTGGAAATGAACTGGCCGATCAGCATGCCAAATCAGCTTCAACTACTGCCACAATTACTGCTCATATCCAAATTTGCAAGGATATTAAGGCAGAAGCAAAAAGAATCGCTACACATACGTGGCAAACTCACTGGAGCTCCACCAAGACTTCACTAGTATCCATCCAGCCTATTCTCAACTCACCTCTGTTTACTGAGACAACTGAACTCTCTAGACAAGAATTATCAATCCTTCGGAGACTTCGAATAGGCCACACCAAACTCACGCATAGCTACTTAATGACCTCAAGCAACAGACCTTCCTGTCAAAGCTGCCAGTGCCCACTTACCATTAAACACATCCTGGTTGATTGTCGACAATTTAGCACAAGAAGACGACAACATAACCTCAAATCCCAGCTGCAAGACATCCTAGGGGACCCAAACCAAATCGAGCCAACTCTGAATTTCTTGAAAAATATATCACTATATCATAAACTTTAAATTATTTTTTTGTAACTATCTGTATTAATTACTGTTTTTTTGTAATCGTCCTGTGCAAGTGGCCATAGTTGCCGAGCACATAAATTGAATAAAAAAAAAAAAAAATTGTACATTGAAATAAAAATGTGTTTATTTTCAATGTTTCATAAATAAAGTTTGCGTTGATATGTTTACAAATTTCTCATTCATTAAATTGTCCTGCCGAATTACACTCGAGGTTTGTATTGATATTGGGTAAATTTGTGTTGTTCAAATTCTAAACTGTTTCATTTAGCAATTTGACTCGAATAACTGTCAACCTAAAAAACACTCCACCTTCGGTGTCGTATTCTCGTCAAATTGCTAGGAAGCAGTTTCTCATTAAACAACCCAAATTTACCCGATAAAATACAAACCACTCGTGCAATTATAAGTGAAAAATCATGTCACTTCTACTAGCAATTTTTGTGAAACATTTCAATGAATGATATTTTTTGAAGACAGAAAAATTAAAATTATTTGGGGGGCAAGGACTTTTTTTTCATTTTTTTGTATACTATAGTCAATAGGATTTCTTGAAAAGTCATATGACTTGACAATAATAATAGTATATTCTTCAACGAGTGCAGAATGATGGCTATTATTCACGCGGATGAAGTTTCCAAAACGAGGGAGCGCAGCGAGTGAGTTTTGGAATCATCCAAGTGAATAATAGCCATTCTACACAAGTAAAAGACTATACTTTCTCCACGACTAAAAAGAAAAAACTTCCAGTGAGGATCGAACCTCGATCGTCCGCGCCATAGTCAACCACCACTAGGCTATAGAGCATATTTATAAAAATGTGAAGAATAAATTATATATATATATTACGGTTAAAGTATTTACTTGGCTAGTATACAAACTATCCAACTGCCTGGTTATTTTGAAGAAAAATCATATTTTCACTAAAATAGCTACGAGTAATGGCTAGTTTGTAAACTATCCACATTAGTTGGATAAAGTGTGAACCTGATATTGATAGTCATACATAATAACGAACGAGTTGGTTAGTATGTAAACCAACCAATTCTCTTTGGGTAATTTAGTGGGGTTATGTTTCGTCAAGTGTTGTGTGTTGTGACGGTGTACAGTTGTGTCTTTACCTACAAACTTCTCGCAAGAAATTTAAACCAGGAACTGTCGGCATGTCCGTGAGAGTACCCATTCCAGATGTAGATCGAAGTCGGTCAAATCATAGAAATATATTGGGCGTCATAATGAGTGTAGAAGATTAATTTTACCGAATTGGAACTGTTCACGGTGTCCTTAAACAGCTCTATACCCGCAACGAATTTGAAATATGTAAGTAACAATTTTTAAAGTTGGAAAATGTCAAGACATTTTCTAAAGTAATAATAGGTACCCATAACAATCTTACATTTTACCAATAAAGAAAGCATTTTAACTCAGGATTTTACTATCCTAAACGAAATTAACCCAAGAGAATTGATTAGTTTGTTGAGTAATACATAATAACCAACTCGTTGGTTATTATGTATGACTATCAATATCAAGTTCACACTTTATCCAACTAATGTGGATAGTATACAAACTAGCCAAAAATGCTAGCTAATTTGTGTAATTTCCTTGTGGTTTGAGTTTTAGCGATAAATTTTGTATAGTTTATAAACTAGCTGGATAGTATACAAACCAGCCATTACTCGTAGCTATTTTAGTGAAAATATGATTTTTCATCAAAATAACCAGGCAGTTGGATAGTTTGTATACTATCCAGCTAGTTTATATACTAGCCAAGTAAATACTTTAACCGTAACATATACGTAACTCATATGCAGCTCATTATGCAGCTAAATATGTAAAAATAATTTGTGCGTTATTATTTAGTGGTGGAGAAACGACATTCCACTAGACAATATTTATATTTTGTTATTAAGAGTTATTAAGAGTTTATTAAGGTTAACAATATTAAAAGGAAAAATTTCCTGTGAAGAAAAGTTAACATGTTTCATTATTTTGGGGTCAAATATTTTATTTTTCCAATATTCTCAAAGGGGTGAGTTTTTCACGAGGGAAGCTATGAGACTTCCACTAAAATTTTTTTACGAGAAATTCATGGAATGATATTTTTTGAAGGCGGAAATATTTTACATTATTGAAATTTATCAGATTTGGGGAGCGAAAAGAGACTATTTAATAAATTTCTCACTTTTCAGTGGAGGAGGATGTTAAACATGAAAGAAATTTTATAAGATACTTTCTAAAAGAAAAAAATTGTTGCAATTTAAGACTTTCCAGGAGACGAAAATATATAAAAGTTATTTTTCTAAATTTTTCTTTAATCTTTTTTATATTTCCCTCAATATTTTCAACGATTGAATTCACTATAGTATAAGAAGGAAACAGTTTCAAGTGATATTTCTGTGGCAACAAAAGGATGTTAGGATGTTAAACCTTTTTCTATTTTACTCATTTTTTCAATATTTTCAAAGGTTGAACAGTGGTATAGAGATGACGTTTTTGGAGGGAGAGCCATGGAACTTATATCAATTATTTTTAAGAGATACATCAAACAATATCCTTTGGAAACAAAAATATGAGGAATTGAAGTTCGGCAGTTCTTGGAAGGTCAAAAGATATTTTTTCTACGACCACTGTCGAAAGTCGTCTTTTGTGTCATGAAAAGCAACTGCAAAGTTGATGTTTTCCGCGAGCTGTCATAATTTGACATTATTGGCGCTCTTAAGCATAAAGTAACTTTGGCGCACGCCTAATTCTTTTTATGGATAAAAGAGAGCTAGTGATGATTTTAATATAAACTGTTGTATGGAATATTTCAGTGGATTTTCTAATATGTTCAAGCATCCAACATTATTTTCCGTAATAATTTTATGAGAAATAGGGAAATCTAAGAAATATCTGTTATTAATGTAATAAGCGTTGCCTACGTACATAGGTACACGAAACGGCAATCTGGAAACTGCTAAGTACCAATAATAGATTTAGTTTTATTTCGGTGTGATCGTGGAATAAATTTTTTGTGTATTTCGAGTAGAAATTCCTTTGGTAGTCTCGACAGATTGCAGCTTTTTGTCTCCACTGCCAAAGTACTACTTTCTGCTCTTGATACCCAAATAGTATATTAAAGTATAAGTGGATATTAAGGTCTTTAAAATACGCGCGATTTTTAGAAATAGAGCAAGAGTTTTAAAGACCAGTTATCCACGAATACTTTACGCTATTTTTTTTATTGGTGCACTTTGAAATTATAAATACTGGTCTATAACTACTACAACAACAAGAAATGGAAATCATAGATGGAAATAGGAACTAAATGTCAAATGGTTGAATTCGTGATGTATATGATGTATACCTTACGTTGTCTTGGAAATGAGAAAAACATAAACTAATTTGTATTTTGATGGAAGTTCAACCTTATTGAGTTCGGTGAATGTTGAAAAATCGAAGTATTAATATTTCAAACAGTACCAACGGCACTTTCTATTTCAATTTATAAATTTGACACTGTTAAATATTGTTCAAATGGAAGTTTTGACGTTACAAACTACTACTGTTAAATCAGTAATAAAAAAATTGTCATTTAGACATGATTTAGACCATAGATTTAGACTTCGTTTCTCGAGTTGTTTATGTTGCCACGGTAACTTTAAAACACGCGCGTTTTTTAAAGTTCGATTTAAACACGCTGAGGCGTGCTTTAAATAGGTAAAATGGTTCACCAATAAAAAAATAGCGAAAAGTGAATTTGTTAGTTTTTTGGGCAGTATACTGACATTTGAATATTTGAAATATATATTCGTAGTTCACCAAATGACTGAAAAATTAGGAAATTCCTTATCAAATGAATGTCAAATAATAATAATTAATTTGTTGATTTGCTGAATTTAATGATAAATGTTTCTTTATTTTAACTTCTGGGTTTTTTTCCGCATGCTAGCAGGAAAAATAGTATCACTTTCCGCACTAGTTAGATAAACTACTATTTTCTACTACCGTGTGTAAAGTACGTACTTTAGACACATTTTCGAGTGCGTAAAACTTTATTTTACGCACTAGTGCGTAAAGGTAAAGAAAAAATTCCAATATGTATGTAGTTATAGATATCTAGTCTTATAAAAATATAGGTATAATAAACGGATATTAGATCTAAGTTTTTTTCATAAATTGGAGATAGAAACCTATAGAATTTGGAAAAAGTAACCTAATAAGTACTGGAAATAATACGGTAAATAGGTATAAGTTGGCGGTGAGTGACTGACATTTCTTTGTGAATTGAATCTGACATTTAAAATTTAAATTGAGATCTTCCGACTATACCTAGAGTAAGCAATTGTATTTTATATTTAGGAATTGAATATTTTTAGAAAACTATGATGTTATTTTAGATTATTATAAAAAGACTCTTGTAAAGAAAAATTTAACTTACTTTACGCACTAGTGCGTAAAGAAAATTACTATTAAACTTTTGTATTTTAATTAAATATTCGCTAGTAGAAAAAATATTGTATGCAATTCGTGTGTAAAGACTATTTTTTCGACTCATGTGATTGTCGCATTCGCCTGCGGCTCATGCGACAATATTCACATTCGTCAAAAAAAAAGGCTACTTTACACACTAGTTACATAAATAACTATTTCAGGTTTTAAAATATTTTTGCCGTTTGTCGAGTGTCATTATCGGTGAATTTTTGGAAGGAGAGCCAGAATACTTTTTTTTTTTTAAATATACTGTAATATTAATTTTTCGAAAACCCACAGATTATGGTAAAATTCTACGTAGTAATGGTTGGAACGATTAATTTTTTCCCATTTACATTCAAAATATTATTAAAGGGTGACGAGAGAATGAATTTCTTCAGCTCACAGCCAGTATAAACAGTATAAAGTATGAGATGAAACATTGTAAGATTTATAAATTTTGGGGTTACAGTAAACACTTTATGAATTTTTTTTTCAAAATTTAAAGGTAGACAAGTGGCATTAGGCTGGAATTTTTTGGAAGAGGGGGAATGTAGCCATGGGAATAATATTAAATTTTTTTTTAATATTGAAATTTATATCTTCTGTAAGTTCCTTGTGGCATTATTTATTATTTTTTCTCTTATTTTTTGGGAATCAAACCACAATAAAGTTTTTTATTTCTTTTTATTTGGACGTTTCGGTAGCGTTTCAGCTACCGATGTCAAGATTAACTAGTGATAAAATAATTTTTGGTCCCTATCTGACACAACGAAAAAAATATGACAACTAGACGATCAATAATATTTTGAAGTTCAAGACTACAAAACTTTGTTGTCAAATTCTATTAAGGTCCATTTATAGTAGATCACTTCTCTGGTAAAATGTGAAATAAAATATTTTTTATTGTGTTCTAACATTCTAACGATATGATAGTCTACTAGAAATGGAATCCAGTGAAGTGCACGTTCCAGGAACGGTTTTTATTGGGATAGCGCTTTTTTCCGCTTATTTTGGAAATGTTTATACAACGCGTTTGTTGTTACTTTTTTGTGTATGATTATTTTTGTTTTCAAAATATGTATGACTCAGTTTGGTGATTTTATGTATTGAAGTGTGTATCGATTAACAACTATTCCAATGATAGAAAACTTGGAAAAAAATCGTATGATGCTATCCTGATAACGCAGGTAATTGATTATTGGAAATTTCTCTTTGTAACATTGGTAACCAAATTTGACTACATTCGGCTGAAATGCTAGCTACACATTTATCTGTATTTAGTTGTATGAAAGCACTTTCTTCGATTTTTCGTCTTTTATTATCGGGCTCTTTCAATATTATTATTGTCGAATCCCATTGAATTTTATGCCCCTCTTCCCAAGCATGTTTACAAATACCTGACTTAAAGAACTCCCTATCTTTGATATATTTTTTATGTCCACTTATTCGGACTTTCAATGGTCTAGATGTTTCACCTAAATAGAATTTGTCGCATTCACAAGATATCTGATATATGCAATTTTTTGGAGATTGTTCTTCATTTTTGGTTTTGTTTTTGTTAAGATAGATCTCAAAGTATTGTTAGAATGAGAGCTGGTTCGAATATTAAATTGATTACCAATTTTCTTAATTCTTTCTGACAAACCCCTAACATACGGTATTGTCAAGTTTTTAAAAATTATGTTAGCTGAATTATTAATATTATTGTTATCATTATGGGGTATTAACAATGAGCCCTTCTCTATATTCTTAATTTCTTATTTACAAAGTCTGCCGGGTAATTATTGGCATTTAAAACATTTTTTAGTAGAGTTTTCTCCTTTGTGAAATGATTATCATTAGAACAAATGATTCTGGCCCTATCGTATAAAGATTTTACTACCCCTTTTTTAACGCTTATAGCATGATTTGATTCAAAATTCAAATTCCTATTAGTGTGTGTTGGCTTACGATAAACACTTGTTTCATACCCTGTAGGTGTTTTATTGATAAGAACATCTGAAAATGGCAAAAAATTGTTATTTTCAATTTCAATTTCCTTTTTTATAGATTTTTCTCCTTCATTTATATACGTCAAGAAATCATTCAGAGATACTAAGTCAAAGGCCATATTGAAAAATGTCGTCTACATATCTCCACCAGACAATTGGTTTTAATTTATGATTATTTACTATTTTGGCTCCAAAATTTTCCATGTAAATACTCGATAGAATTGGTGAGAGGCAAGAAAAAAATTGAAAATTATTTAAATTCATCGGTTTTTGGGGGTGAAAACATGTTTTTTGTTTTTTATTCAATTTTTGAATATTTTCAACGGTTGACATGAGTAGAGGACTTTTAGTCCAGTAGTTAAAGGCATTTTAAACCCCAATCTGTGGAAAAATTCCTTAATTTCTTTTTTCCTTGATTCCTCCTTGATTTTTGTATACACCTTCATTACAGTGTTTCAATGGAGATGTGAAAAATCGACACCGATATCGTGCCTACTAAAAAAGTTATGAAGTTAAAAGGTCATGAAAATCAGTTTTTCGCAAATATCTCGCAACCTATTGCTCGGAGGTCAATACATCCATCATAAAAATTGTTCCTATTAAAATTATCTACAAAAATACATTTTGCATTTTTCTGTAAAATCAACCGTTTTTGGAGTAGAGTGCTGCGAAAGCGACTAGAATGCACTCACGCTATTGTATACCTTACACCAAGGTGTTGCGAGACCTGCCCCTTTATGCCTGCTACTACCTGTCGGACTGTGTTTAGTTCAGCTGAAAATTATTTCTTGAGCGTTAAACACGTTATTTTAGTTATTTTCTGCTCCTGAACAGATTTTACTATGAGTGATACATGTTTTATATGCAATGAATTATTATCGGATGGTGATGTTGTAGAAGCTAGGCGTGGTCTGAAAACATTGAAAAATGCTAGTGACGCTAGCTGTCGGAGTTGAAAAATAATATACTATTGCCAATAACTTTATTACCACCAGCACCCGATGATCTACCAAACACCATCTCTTGCAATTGTACCGGATGGTCCAATAAGCAGATCTCTCGGCTATATATTAGAAACTATTCATGTTATAACTTTAGGAGAAAAAATTCCTTATGAAAAGTGGACAAGAGAAATTGCTGTAAATGACTTCCAAGCTTCTAGGTTAACCGCTAGGGGGCGTAACTTTTAAAGCAAGATTTAAAAACCAGTTTTTAGTGAAATATGCCCAATTTTACCCAGTGTTAAATAACTAAACTAAAAAGGGCCTGAGTTTCGCACAAATTTATTCAAGTACTTTTTATTCTATTTTTCCAAATAAAGGGTGGGGGAAAGTGGGAAAGTATTTGTGGATGAATACCTATAACTTTGGTTTGAATCAACTGATTTTAACGAAAGTAGTGTCAATAGAAAGAGTGTAGATAAATTAATCACATCTACTATAAAACAATGGAATTTAGTTTTAATTGTCATAGGTAGAGGGTACTTTCGAATGAAAAATAAAATTTGTTTTCCATAAGAAAGTTTGATGAAAACACCTAATTATTGTGAATTATAATGGAGCTGGATTAAATTCTCAACAAAATGGCGCAAACCGCATGTTGATAGCTATTGTCGAAGTCAAGATATAAATAAAAACGCATAAACATAAGTAAGTATAGTATTGACTCACTCTGTATTATAACTTAAAAGTAAATATGTAAAAGAAAGATTATACATAAATTTCGATCATTAAGATTTAATGTCCAATTAAATGCTGCTTCAATCTCAGGTTACTGCAATTGTTAAATCTGCTAGAAGAACAACCGCATATCATGTCAAGAATTTTGTGTGCAGACGAGGCTATGCTTAATAGTGCGAGTGGTGTTAATCTGCATAATAAGCATTATTGATCTAAAGAAAATCCGCACTGGGTAGAGGAAGTGCAACATCAAGGTAGATGGAGTCTTAATGTTTGTTGTGGTATAGTTGACGGAAAGATCGCAGGTTCATATTTCTTGGAACTTCAAATGGCAATACATATTTAGATTTTCTGGATAATTGGTTGTCTGTTTTATTGAAAGATATTTCCTTACAAACATGAGGTATGATATTACAGCATGACGGGTGTCCTGCGCACTTTTCCAGACGAATTAGAGATTATTTGAATGTAAGCTATCCAAATGGGTGGATTGGAAGGGTAAGTATATTTTCAGGGCCAGCTAGATCTCCAGACTTAAAATGTCTGGACTTTTATCTGTGGGGGAGATTGAAGGATTTAGCGTACCAAACTCACCAACCACGAGAGACGACATGCAACAGCGCATTAGAAACGCTATAAATAGATAAGTACATATTTGTTTGGAAAACGATAGAAAACAATTTGAACATTTAATTGGACATCAAGTTTCAATGACCAAGATATCTGTATGATCTTTCTTTCTCATGTTTGATTTTAAGTTATAATACAGGGTGTCAATACTATACTCACTTTATGTTTATGCGTTTTTATTTATATCTCGAGTTCGACAAAAGCTATCAACATCCGGTTTGCGCCGTTTTGTTGAGAATTTAATCCAGTTCCATTATAATTTACAATAATTAGGTGTTTCCATTAAACATTTTTCAAGAAAACAAATTTTTATTTTTTTTTCATTCGAAAGTACCCTCTACCTATGACAATTAAAACTAAATTCCATTGTTTTATAGTAGATGTAATTAATTCAACTACACTCTTTCTATTGAGACTAATTTCGTTAAAATCAGTTGATTCGAACCAAAGTTATAGGTATTTATCCACAAACACTTTCCCACTTTCCCCCACGCTTTATTTGGAAAAATATAATAAACAGTAATTAAACAAATTTGTGCGAAATTCAGGCCTTTTTTTAGTTTACTTATTTAACACTGGGTATAGTTGGGCATATTTCACAAAAAAACTGGTTTTTAAATTTTTCTTCACGGGTTACGCCCCATAACGGTTAACCTAGAAACTTGAAAGTAATTTCCAACAATTTCTCTTGTCCACTTTTCCTGAGGAATTTGTTTTTCCTAAAGTTATAACATGAATAGTCTCTGATATATAGCCGAGAGATCGGCTTATTGGAACACCCGGTACAAAAGGTTGTGGTGGCAAATGTGGATGCAAAAAAATTGGATTGAGATGTTCAAAAGTTTGTGGACATTGCCGTGGCCAGTCATGCTTAAACGCAGAGTCAATAAATTATGAAAATAATGAAGATGTAGATGTCAATCTAGAAATGACCTTTTGTCAGCAACTATTACAGATAGAGAAGATGAAGAAATCGATAATAAATAAAAAAAATTATATACTAAAGTTAATTTTTATTTTATATCTTTCACAATTCCGATGAAACATTATTCATTGTTGAATAAGAAAACCTTTTATTAAATTTCATAGACTATGCCTACGAGGGAAACCATGTAAAAAAAAACACGCCTTGCATTCTACCTCATAGGAGCTTTCACAGCGCTCTACTTCGAAAACGGTTGATTATACAAAAAAATGCAGAAGACATTTTCTGTAGATGGTTTTACTAGGAACAATTATTATTATGGCTGCTATTGACCTCCGACCAATAGGTCTCGAGATATTTGCGAAAAACTGATTTTCGTGACCTTTTGACCTTCATAACTTTTTCAACCGGCACGATATCGATGTCAATTTTTCACATCTTCATTACAACACCGTAATAAAGGTGTATACAAAAATTCAGCTCACTAGGAATTTTTCCGCTGATAAAACCTTAAATGGCTGGACTATTTTGGGAGGTCAGTGAAAATACTTCAATTAACAATATTTCAAAAGAAACTTTTCCGTATTTTTCTTTCTTAAAATATGTTCCATACGGACAACTCTACAAAGATATTTCTTTCTATCAGCAAATACTCTTTCATCAATTTTACGTACTACCTTCGGAATTTTTCAGTCAAGAGAAATTTTTATCTTTGATTGTTCATTAAAGTATCATCATTGTTGGCTGGGTCGACCGGTTCTGCGACGTCAATTAAAGACATGGTACTCGATAGTTTTGATAAATCCACTTTACCATAATCGTACAAAAATGTTTACTACCACCTAACTACCAAGTAAAAGCATATTTTACCTAAACGAAGACTTTTAATTAAGCGGAATAGCTGGTCGCCGTAATAAATCGGCGTTAGTGGACAGCTTCGTTCCCATATGGTAAAAGCACCCATAAGTTGATGGTCCCTTTACCTTAACATCCATTAATATACTATATATATTCATCATATGATCGCTAACACTATCCAGGTTCATTAGTGCAGGCTAATACACACCATGTTTAGAATTGAATTGGAATGTTGTTAACACATCTCAGTTATCACCATAGGTGAAGGATGCTGCCGTAAGAAAAAAATTCCTATTTATCCTGTAATTATGCAAAAGTGATCAGCGCGTTTGCTGACGATGCTTGTTAAGCTTTGAATTTGAAATTTTTCAATTTACATTCGTTTCAAGTCGAGAGATTCCATGTCTAATAGCGACTATTATAAGAAGGTATTTTCAGGTTTTAAATAAGAAAATTGCTTAAAAAAAGTAGTTAAAACAACAGATAGAGATAATGATAGAACAGTTAACGATTAAACAAAATTAATGTAGTTGGAACTTTTCAATAATTTAAAAGTATATCATACACCAAGGTGGTGAAGAAAATTATTATTGACAGAGCACCAAAATAATTTCGCGAAGGGCTTTGCTACCAGCGAAATAAGATGCGAGGCTTATAAAGGTGACCGTGGTGCACATACACTTTTCCACTACTAGCCAAATTTAAGACAAACATTAAATATAATTCACAAACGCGCCACGAGAAGCGTTTACCCTGTCGTCTGACTGACAAGTACACTGTCAATTTCCTCCGTGAGGATGAACTATTAAGAGCAGACAGCTGTTGGTACACAGACGGCTCAAAAACACTCTCAGGCTCTGGTGCAGGTGTATACAGGCGCAGACGTAGAACAGAAACCACTCTAGGATCCTATGCAACCGTATTTCAGGCGGAAATTTACGCCATTGTTTCATGTGTGGAGAGAGTGGAGCAAGCTAATCTCATACATAGAACAATAGACATTTTCTCGGATAGCCAAGCGGCTTTAAAAGCACTCAGCTCTCGCCGTGTAACGTCGAAATTGGTTTTAGACTGCCAAAAAAGACTATCCTCAATAGAAGAACTCATTAAAGTATTGCTGGTCTGGATCCCTGGCCATTCTGGCATGGAGCAGGCAGACTCTCTTGCAAGGGAGGGTGCCGCACGTGTTTCTATCGGACCAGAACCTACAATTGGCATCGCAATAAGTTTTGCCAAACAAACACTAAATACCTGGACAGCAAGAAGATCTTAAGACTTCTGGCGTAGTTTACCAGGATTGGTTCATTCAAAGGCTTTTATACATCCTTCGGAGAATGTCTCCAAACAAATGTTAGACAATAGCAGGCATGACCTACGTTGTCTAACAGGCCTTTTAACAGGCCACTGTCATCTGATTCATCATATGCTAAAACTTGGACTAGCGGAAGATCCGACTTGCCGTCTTTATCTGGAAGATGATGAAACAGCAGAGCATATAATTTTTGCCGGTTGATGTAGGGGTCTCGGGTCTAGCATACTTCCAGAGATGATAAAAAAAATTTTTTCACGGAAATGTATTGGTGGATGATGATTTTTAAATTTACCGAAATCAGCCATCCCCACCCCTTCCCTAGGGGGGGAAGGGGGGGTTTCGACACCGTGAAAAATTCGTAAAATTGAATTTTTAAATATGGAATCAAATTCTACGTATTTTTTCACGTATAACCCTAAAATTTCATTTCAACAACTTTTTTTTTTAAAAGTTATGCGGAAAAAATGTTTTAAAAAAATTGATAATTCCATAAATACAATAATGGAGAAAAAAATATGAAAATTGGCATACATACTTAACAAAGGGTGTAGAGTTTTATGACACACTCAAAATTACCCCAACCCTAATATTTCCCAAACTCACCCCCACCCTCTACCCCTATGGTATGATATTTGCATATAATTTATTTTATCGCAAATTTTATTCCATCAAATATACATATTCCAAAAACCAAATTTTTATTTTCATTCGTAAAGACGGAATAAAGATTTTTATATTTATGAAATAATCGATTTTTTTAAAACATTTTTCCCGCATAACTTTGTTAAAAAAAAGTTGTTAAAATGAAATTTCAGGGTTATACGTGAAAAAATACGTAGAATTTGATTCCATATTTAAAAATTCATTTTTTCGAATTTTTGAAGGTGTCGATCCCCCCCATCCCCCTCTAGGGAAGGGGTGGGGATGGCTGATTTTGGTAAATTTAAAAATTATCATCCACCAATTCATTCCCGTGAAAAAATGTTTTTTATCATCTCTGGAAGTATGCTAGACCCGAGACCCCTACATCAACCGTATGATAAACGTAAAAAAAATAAATGCGTGGGTAGGAGTGTTTCCAGATATATTTGGGGGGTGAAAAGGGGTGGAATTTTGGATTATTGCGATATCCGGCGGAAGTTGTCGTCGGAGAGAAAAATGTACAGCAGAAAAGTGGTAGATCATAAAAAGGTCTACAACTTTTGTATTCATGATTTTTTCATATAACCTCAAAATCTCCGAGAAAAATGCGAAAAACAGCTTTTATCGTTTTTTATTTTTCATTTACACAATAATAATTTTATTTTGACGAAACTTGGTGGAGTATACCTTTTTGTGTCCGAAAAGCCCACAAATTTTTTAAAATAAAAATATCGAGAGACTTCCGAGACAATCACGTTTCCCGGCCCTAAAAAATATTTTTCAAATTAAAATTCTGCTTTGAAAAATTGTCGCAGAGTCTTCATTTATGTCGCCATTTTTTCGTCTTGAGTTATACTTTCTTGTGAAATATTAAAAATATACAGTCTCCATTTAGAAACATGCTCAAAAATTGGAAAAATCGAAAAATGGATTCTGCAACCATTTTTTTCACTGAATGTTAATAATTTGTATGAATCTCCAAATAATTCTTGAAAACTAATTGCACTATTCAATTGTATGGAGAAAAATAAAAAATATTCTTTATTTCATCATTTGATTAGATATTCCAATATTTAACAGTATTACCTACTATGAACACACAAGTGGAATAATGATTTTTCATTTGAATCTCCCGCTGCCCGTGTTTAGTATACAAAATTCCATGCAGGAACCGCTGTCATCTCCTTCCAGTCCCCCGTCTCTCTTTCAGCTATATAGAACCGCTGATCCCGTCAAAGCGCACCCAAGGAGGGGGTCGGTCTGCCTCAAAGTGTCGTTTCTGAGTAGGTGTGGGATCACGATAAATATGATTATATTTTAGTGACGTGTCCCAAAAAATGATAATCTTGACATTTTGTATCACGTCATACCTCTTGCTAAAAGTCGAAAACGATTCAGACCTAACCTCTGACGCAGATCCAACAACTATTGCAGGGAATGGTTGCAAGTTGATAACATCATACAAAGGCAAACCAGAATTGTCTCTGAATGAATTAAGATTTCAACTGTATATGAAATCAACTGCAAAGTCAACATTCGAACTGGACAAACTACCATCCACTGATGGATCGGCTACACAACACACAACAGGTCAGCATTAATCGTATTACAAGCATAGTCAATTGCCTGCGAAGAAAAGCTATAGTGAAGTTGGGTGTCATCTGCGTATAAATGTGTACTACAATTAGATATGTGTTGTGTTGATATTATCAACGAACCTTACATGAATTAATTTTTAAGAGAAATGCATATAGTATTAATATGTTATTATAATTAAATTTATTATCAATTTTTATTAAGAAGAAAAAGAAGACACGTGAAATTAAAATTGTTTATCTTTATTAAGTAGAAACTTTATAATCAATATTCACTATCCCTAACCCTCTCTGTTATAGAGTTTACTAGTTAAGTCATAGCAGGTTCATGAAAATACAGAATATTTGAATGGAATGTATATATTTTCTATAATTATTATATTCAAGTATTAGATGTATCTTTTATTCAAATGTGAGGCTGAAAATTCTTGAGAAGCGGTTAAAGAGATATTAAATTCTCAACACGCGGTAATTAGTAAGACAGGTACTCTTTTTCATACGCGGCGCCTGAAAACAGACAGACAGAGAATCACGCGGTGAGTTAGTGAAAATTATAACTTTTTTAGTAGTAAATTTGACTGGATAGGAAAAGTGGTGCCATGATACGAAATCTAGGACCCGCAAAGTTCAAAAGGCTAACTAAGTATATTCGAGTGGTTTTGTGCATTATTTAGTCATTTTGCGTGCTTTTTGGGTGGAATAGGGTACATGCATATTTCATATTTTGCTTGGATATTAATTCATAATGGTGAAGTTGATATCAAAGATAACTAATAATAGGAAATAAACCAGTTTCCATTGGAAATTACTTACAAATTTTAAAATAAAATTCAAATTTTATTGCAGTCTCCGACCACGACCCGAGGATTTCCGAACGTTACCGATTTTACGTGATGTCATATAATCTCTTACTTCATGCTTGTTTACTTTTGTCAATGTCAATATCAGGTTATGTGTAGTTTTTTGTTCATATTGTAATTTGATCAACTATTAATTGCTTCATCGACGTAAAAATATCATTTATATGTTTGTTTGAGACCATTACACGTGTTTGCGTGTGCTTTTATTTATTTCTAAAAGTCAACGTAAAGTGGAAAGTGGACATAAATATTCGATATTTCCGAGGATATTTTAAAACTTTTGGAAGAATATATTTTATTCACTAGTTCAGTGTTCAGTGACGATTCTTTAATATTTTGTGAGTGAAGATATGGCTAGCGAAGGTTTTGTTAAAGCACAAACTGATAACTTGCCCAAAGTAGACTAATTTATGCTGTTTGAATTTATGAAGTCTAACAGCTGCTTTAATGCAGAGGAAATAAGAGGAGTTAAAGCATTATCGTAAGTACGATTTAAACTATGTTTTATTTATATAATAAATACCAACCATATTTCGATGTGTGGTCGTAAGAAAATGATGTTTTTATGGTTGATTCCTAAACATATAGGTACATAACCTCAAATACACGAATAAGAACGAAAACAAATCGAATGACGTCAAAGGATGGGGCAGCCATCTTTATGACGTAAAGCGCGTTTTGGCGGACTTTCAAATTTTATGATTTTTAAAGTCGTTTTAAAAGTAAAGTTTATATTTTTTTGGAAAAATAGGCATGCAAGGTGTTACGAGACC
>CAJUYG010003705.1:0-12402 GCA_910591675.1 Galerucella calmariensis | reverse complement strand
ACAAACAGACAAATATTGAGGTAAGCAGCAATAATTAAGGAAAAGAGTACTCTTTTCAGATTTCCAAGCTTTCGTAAATATTTATTTACATCTTCAGGGAACTACAAAAGTGAGAAAAGACATAAAAGACATAATTTACAAAACAGCTCGCTACAACAGTTTTATAACTTACGCTAATCGAGAATGTATCCTTGATGTTATAATCGGGAAAAGGATTAAGCAAATTATTTCAAGAAAAATCAATCCAAATGGCTTTAAGAGCCTTAGTTATAGTCACATAACAGTCACATTGTAAAATAATTAAAAAGTTAAAATATAAAAATTCATTTTAAAACAAAGTGAAGAATCCACACAAACACGTGGAATTCGACTAATTATCGAAATTAGGTTAAGAATAGATCTTCTTTTATATCAGATACAATAAAAAGAAGAAGTAATGACTTTATCAAAAATAATTGAAAATATATAGTTAGAATACGGGGGAGGTACCAAAGTTGAATTAAAAAATATTGTAATTGTTATTTGAATGTTTATGAAAATTATATTTATCCAAGGTTAAAAGGAGAGAATAAAGATTACTTAAGTTTTGAATGTCTGTTTTCTTATTAATCCGGTCATCCTCTTGAAATATATAAGACATTTCTATGAATAATCTTTTATTGTAATTATTTTCACGTGATAGGATCTTAATCCCTCCAAAATCAATTCTGTGGTCTAAAGAGGAAACATGATTAGCAAGAGAACATCTTTCAGGATGAAGTCTTATAGCACTCTTATGGAGAGATACACGACAGGACAATTTCTGAGAGGTTTGTCCAATATATGTAGAGGTACAGTCTTTACAACAAAGTTTATATACTACGTTACTATTATCAGAGATAGGTATTTTGTCTTTTAAAGGATTGTATATAGATTTCAACACTAAGGAACTCCTACAAGAAAATTTAATAATGTCTAAGTATTGTGAAAAAATCTTAGTAAGTCTGGGAGTAACTTCCCTTATGTACGGTAAAGAGACTGTAGAAATAGAAGAGGGAACTATTTCAGAGATAGAGGAAGCATTCTGATCAGTTACACCTGCTTCGATTATTGGAAGTGATGGAGTATCTGCTAAAATAGATGATGTATTGAAAATAATCTTTCTTAATAAGGATTTGGGATAGGAATTATCAAGGAACAAATTGAAAAGTATATCACGATTCTTATCTTTGAAAATGGGGTCGGAAAGACTCATAACTCTGGTTGCCATTTGTTTAACCAAATTCACCTTTATGCTAAATTTATGGTAAGAATTGTAGTTGAGATATCTCCCAGAGCTACTTACTTTTCTATACCAATCAATTATAATCACATTATCAGGTGACCTGGTGAAAAGAGTATCGAGAAAGGGTACGGCCATATTAGAGTTTTCCATTTCAAGAGTGAACTGGATATAGGGATCATAACTATTAAAAATAAAAAGGAGATCATCAGTGGAATCCTTGGGACAAGCAAGAATAATATCATCAACATATTTCTTGATGAAAGGGACGTTAAAAGGAAGTACAGGAAGGACCACATCCAACAAATCATCCATAACATAGCAAGCTAATACAGGGTGTTTCAAAAAAAGGTAACACCGTCTCTAGGATAGGTAAAAAACTGAAAAATAATTGGGGTTTGCTTAGTAAAATTTTTTTCTAACGCCATCCGTTTTCAAGATAAAGGGCGTTGAAGAAAATAAAAAATTACACATTTCTTACGATTTTGCCGAAACTACTGGCACCATTGTAATGAAATTTTATACGAATATGTTTTGGAAGCTGATATATCCCATGAATTTGTTTTTATAACTAACTCTCATAGAGGGCGCTAGTTACACGATTCATACAACGTATTATTCAACATAACTTTTTTTAGGGTAGAATTATTAGTCAAAACTCCAAGTGAACATAAACATCGTTTAATTCTACACCAAAAAGGTACTCTTGGTAAAACTCGATATTATGTACCGTTTTCGGAATATTTTGATTTGAAAATTATGAAGTAATAACCGCTCCTCGTATAAGTTAATGATAAATTTATTAATTAAAAAAACTTACAATAAGAAAATTAAAATAAAGACAAAGAACATAACATAAAATTCAATTAGAGTAAATGTTCAAAATGTCCTCCGATTTCACGAATACACAAGTCTATCCTTTTTTCTAAAGAATCCATTAATCTTCTTAACGGTTGGGGATCATCTATGATGTCATTAAAGTGACGTTTAATTCTGTCTATTAATTCTTGACGAGAATTTACCTCTGTAGCATAGACTTTTTCCTTAATATACGACCAGACTGTGTAGTCCAAAGGATTAAAATTGCATGACCGAGGAGGCCAATGAATCGGAGCTTCTGCACCTCTACCAATCCATCGATTCCGAAAATTGTTACTCAACCAATTACGACACCTTCTATCAAAGTGCGGTGGAGCTCCATCATGCATAAAAAATAATGATGTTCGCTCATTTATCGATAAATCTTCTAATATCTCAAATAAGTAATTATTTAAAAAATCAAGGTATATATCACCACTTAAATTTCCAGGTAGAATATGATAACCTATTAATCTGTTACCTAAAGTTGCTGCCCAAATATTAACTTTAAATGAGTGTTGGTAATGTGATACCCTTTTGGCTTGTGGATTCTCATCACACCAGTAGTGTGCGTTATGGGAGTTAAACATCCTTGTCGCGTAAAGGTGGCCTCGTCCGTAAAAAGAATACATTTAAAAAAATTTGGATTGAGGGCTGTCCTTTCTCGCAATGTTTCACAAAAATCGACTCTAACCGGTAGATCGTCCGGCAAGAGTTCTTGAACTTGTCTGTAATGGTAAGGATGTAGCTGCTGCTCTTTAAGTATCCGCCAAGTAGTTGAAGAAGATGTATTTGTTTGTCTTGCCATATTCCTTACACTTAATGTTGGATTTTGATCAACTAAATTCAAAATAATATTTTCTTTATTAATTGTTCTTGTTGTTCTTGGTCCTGAATTTATTTTCTCTGGTCTTACATTCCCAGTTTCTCGACAACGTCGTTCAACTGCTCTAAATGTTTTTTTACTTGGTAAGTTTCTTCTAGGAAACTTTTCTGCATAACGCGTAAAAGCTGCACTAGAGTTTCCTAAACACTCGCCTAAAGTTAATAACATGTCGGTGTATTCAACATTTGAGTACATTTTGTTTAACAATATCTAATTTTACAAATAACAAGGTTTCAAAACTCTATTCATTGTTGACTTATTGTCATAACAATCAATAAATGTCAATTTTACATGGCAAACTTAGAGAAAAGCGAACTTTATCATTAGTTTATACCAGGAGCGATTATTACTTCATAATTTTCAAATCAAAATATTCCGAAAACGGTACATAATATCGAGTTTTACCAAGAGTACCTTTTTGGTGTAAAATTAAACGATGTTTATGTTGACTTGGAGTTTTGACTAATAATTCTACCCTTAAAAAAGTTATGTTGAATAATACATTGTATGAATCGTGTAACTAGCGCCCTCTATGAGAGTTAGATATAAAAACAAATTCATGGGATATATCAGCTTCCAAAACATATTCGTATAAAATTTCATTGCAATGGTGCCAGTAGTTTCGGCAAAATCGTAAGAAATGTGTAATTTTTCATTTTCTTCAACGCCCTTTATCTTGAAAACGGATGGCGTTAGAAAAAAATTTCACTAAGCCAACCCCAATTATTTTTCTGTTTTTTACCTATCCTAGAGACGGTGTTACCTTTTTTTGAAACACCCTGTATAGGAGAAATGCTAGCTCCCATAGGTGTACCAAATATTTGTTTATAATATTTATTATCAAAAGAGAAACAAGTGGAACTGAAAAGGAATTCAATCAATTCAATGAACATATCATAGTCAATATTACACTCGACACTGATTGAAGACCAATAATTGTGTATTGACCTTATGACTGTATCTAAATAAACATTACTAAAAAGTGAAACCATATCCAGACTGACCAAAACATAGTCATGAGGAAGAACCTTCCTGTTAAATAGTTCAAACACTTGAAAAGAGTCCTTAATGAAATATTCATTATCAGCATTATATGCTTTTGTCAAAATATTAGTGAGAAAAGTAGCAATAAACTCAGTTGGGGAGTTAATGGATGCAACTATGGGTCTCATAGTTAAGGTCGGTTTATGGATTTTAGGAAGAGTGTAAAATTTTGCTATTACAGAATTATAAGATGTTAATTTTTTCTTAGTTATTTCATCAATTTGTCTCTTATTATATAATCTCTTTACTAAAGCATTTGATTTTGTTTGAATTCCATTAGTAGGATCTCTTGGAAGAGAAACATAGAAAGAGTCGTTATCAATTATATCTTGGGATAACTTTAAGTAATCATCTTTCAACATAACTACCGTTACATTACCTTTGTCTGATTTAGTAACAATTAACTCGGGATGTGATTTAAGGAAATTTTTTGTTTCTGATAACAATTTTTGAAAAATAGAAGGATGACTATCATTGCTGTATGCATGATTAGTGATGTTATTTATGCATTTAGCTACTGCTAAATTTCTGTTTTCTACATTAGGAATTAATGAGGAAATATAATCAATGTCGGAGAGGATGGATTTTATAGGAATATCAAAACCTAATTTTGGTTCAACACTAAATTTTGGACCTAAAGAAAGAAACTTTTCAACATTAGGGGGGATAGTAACATTTGAAAGATTTTTAATCCAAGAAGACTTGGTTTTGAGAGAAGTACCATACCACTCAGTTTTTTAAATTATTGAATTTTTTTAATATTATTATTTTTAATACTATGGACTCTACATATATTGGCCAAACCTCTCAGAAATTGTCCTGTCGTGTATCTCTCCATAAGAGTGATATAAGACTTCATCCTGAAAGATGTTCTCTTGCTAATCATGTTTCCTCTTTAGACCACAGAATTGATTTTGGATTTGGATAAATATAATTTTCATAAACATTCAAATAACAATTACAATATTTTTTAATTTAACTTTGGTACCTCTCCCGTATTCTAACTATATATTTTCAATTATTTTTGATAAAGTCATTACTTCTTCTTTTTATTGTATCTGATATAAAAGAAGATCTATTCTTAACCTAATTTCGATAATTAGTCGAATTCCACGTGTTTGTGTGGATTCTTCACTTTGTTTTAAAATGAATTTTTATATTTTAACTTTTTAATTATTTTACAATGTGACTGTTATGTGACTATAACTAGGGCTCTTAAAGCCATTTGGATTGTTTTTTCTTGAAATGATTTGCTTAATGCTTTTCCCGATTATAACATCAAGGATACATTCTCGATTAGCGTAAGTCATAAAACTGTTGTAGCGAGCTGTTTTGTAAATTATGTCTTTTCTCACTTTTGTAGTTCCCTGAAGATGTAAATAAATATTTACGAAAGCTTGGAAATATAAAAAGAGTACTCTTTTCCTTCATCATTGCTGCTTACCTCAATATTTGTCTGTTTGTGTCCTAATTGATCATCAACGCTTAGTACGTCAACTTCTACTACTGCAGAGGGCGAAGTGAGCCTTATGTATATATGCTTCATATATTATGCCGTTACTACGAGTCCCAGATGTTCAGCTAACATCAAGAGGCCTAGATTTGGCAACCATGTATTCCATTTTCTAAATTGAGAGAAATTGAAAGAAAGTTAATACCATGGTAAAGAACGTCGTGGTGCTTTTTAATAAATGTTGAGGGGTACTTAATAAAAATCTAAATTTTTTCAACGGTACTTATTGTGAATAATATTTTAAATAAAAAATTGGGATGCAATTCGAAAAAGTTAAGCAGTATGAATTAGGTATGATTTTTCAAATCTAAGCTCTATGCCAGTTTGTGTTGAATTTTGAAATACTTATCTGCTCACTTGATAAGTGGAACTATTTTGAGAATATTTTCACTCAAGGGAAAGGTTTAATATGAGACAAAAAAATTAAACAAAAGTACATGAGTAATAAACTAACTAACTAAGTTTTAATGAGTTCAAGGTACAAAATATTCTGAAAGTTATGTCAACTTTTAATACCTAAATTTGAAATGATGAGAAATTAACCTAGCCTAAAAGAGTTATAAACTAAAGTCTTATCTTTGACCCAATCTTTATTCAACAATTGTCGATCATGAATATTAAGGAACTGGTCGCATTCATATTTTTTGGGTCACTTTATTTTTCACGTGGATACGGAAGTAATTTAAAACAAGCTTTTTTTCCTGATCACTCCAACGCACCCTATTAGATATTGCTTTTTTCATTGGATTCTGTGCATGTTCTTTGGTCTCTGGAATTTTCTTTTTCT
Source organism: Galerucella calmariensis (assembly GCA_910591675.1). Classification (NCBI taxonomy): domain Eukaryota; kingdom Metazoa; phylum Arthropoda; class Insecta; order Coleoptera; family Chrysomelidae; genus Galerucella; species Galerucella calmariensis. Next base: position 6,053 of record CAJUYG010003705.1, on the reverse strand, counting down.
TTATAGATTTTGCTATATCTTTCAAGCATCCATCAGAAGTTCTTTCTTGGTTTGTTCCATCTACGACACCTGTTTTTGCAATTTTTTTCTTTGATGCTGCCTCGAAGATATCTGTGTTCTCCAAAATGTCCTGATCCTCTTTCCCTTTGAAGGCCACTTCTTGTTCGTTTGAGATATTCTGTTCTCCTATTTCCATAGACTCCATGAATACATTTTTTCCATTTGTCCCGTTAAAACCTTTTCTGCAAGTGGTTTTTTTTTCATTATCTTCAATTTCAGATTCAAGTTCAATATCATTCGAACATTTCCCTTTGAACTCCTTTCCTCTTCCTTTGTCCAATAAAAGCAGGACCTTAGCAGTGTGGTAGATATTCTGGGGCAACCTAAAACAAATGCACAGCGATTGAGAGAACATAATTAGGGGGTCTCAAGAATTGTAGTTGTTATTTATGATTTCAAACGTTGATTCAACGTTCAATGGCATAAAAATTAATGAAGTGAAAAAATTATGCCCAATTGCATGAGAGGGAGCGTGAATATATATTTCCACGATAAAATAATTTACCTATAAAACTCAGCATGGGTTTTCTTGGTGTGCCCCATAAACATAGCAATTTGCTCCATTTTGTTTGGTTCCATATTCATCAACTGCAAAGTCGTAGCAATGTGCTTTCTAAATTTCATCGATGTCAATAAAGTTTGCTTTGCAGCTCTACAATTTTTAGCCAAACGACCGATGATATTTGTTCCTGCGATCCATCTATTTTCAGATCCCGCGTTAGCAAATAGATAAGGGTTGGATTGAGGTACAATGGAATACGTTTCTCTGGCTTTCAATATACAATCTATGTATTTTTGTGTATGTCTTGTGAAAAGGATCGGAACCGGCTTATAGCCTCTTCCACCTGTGACAACACGCTTAAACTGTTTGGATATTATTTTTTCAACTGATGTTAATGATTCTGCTAAAGCATTTTGATTACTGTTAAAATCTTCTTTTTTGTATGTTTTAATTTGCAAATATTGAACATCGCCGACTCTTTTACGATTGAATATAACTGTTTGAGCTAGCACGCATTCGGTTAAAACTTTGTAGTCATGAGAAATTTCAATGCCATTTTTTAGAAAAATGTAGGCTTTTTCAGATTGTTCATGAAGATATGTTTGCAATTTAAGTATATCTTCTGAAAGGGGTAACTATGTAGGTTTTTCCCACTGCCTTTCCTTAAGACTTTTCAATGCTATGCTGGATAGTTTATTACACCAATGTCCCTCTATAAGTTTTTTCAAATCTTTTATCTCCGACCTTTTTTCGTCTTTGTTATTCCATGTCAGGTTAGGAAGCTTTCTTTTTTCAAGTACAAGTTTGTATGCAACATCACATAAGGTTTTTAAATTTGTACCCATATGTAAGGCTAGAGAAGGTGCTTTAAAGTTTTTGTCGTCCTCGCTATACCCACTTTAGATTAGAACATTGATATTACATTTCTGGTTTAAGCACATCAAACATTCCACGAACATCACTATTCATTGATTCACTGCTAAAAGCATTCTTGTCATGTCTCTCATTTTATTGGAAATAACTGTCGCGATTTGTTGTCTTTTGTGTTTAGCTAATAGAGTTTCACCATACAAGCAAATTGGAGGATCATTTTTTGCTGCTGCACTTATATCGTCCGCACGCATTATGTCAAATACTTCTTTCTTTATGCGAGAAGATCTTAAATATTCATGATTTTTTGACAACATTGTTGCTATAAATGTTTGAGACTTTGATGTGCGTTTTTTTCCCTGGGTTAGCGACTGTAACATGCTGTTCAGCCATTACGTTTTTGGTCTGAAAAACTGTTTCATTTAGTGAATTTTTTGGCTCATTAGTCACTTCCTCCCAAATTTATACTAAATTTTCAAACATGCCGTTTCCTTGTCGCATTAGCCACTCCGAAATAAAACATTAATTTTTATTAAATTCCCCTTCCATTTTTGTCTGTCGATGCTCGAAATTTCAATTTTCGAGTGGACTCTTTTTTTCCTCTAACTGCCACAGAAGGCAACAGCCTGGGGGCAGTTTTAGGTTACACGACATCGATTGGCCTATTTTTGCAATGTCTTACATGCTTAAAAAGTATTTTTTTTATCATAATGTCCTAAGCAATAGGTGCATACTGTTTTATCATTTGAAGATCTGACTGGGTGCATTATGTCTTTTTCTATGAAAAGATGGAAATATCCCTGTTTTCTAAGTGATGCCACCATAGCCAGGCAATTGATTCGTCGACGTATTTCTTCGTAGCCATATCTCTACCTGCTCTTTCGCGAAATGAATGCACCAATTCCGTTAGTTTTATTTTATCAGTTCTAAACAGAGGTTTGATGATATTGTGATATTTGTAACTGCTCGAACCCTTGAGACGGTCTAGTGTATCTCGATGAACCCCAGTATAATCTAGAAGGATTTTATATGCTTCTAAATCCTGCGAGGTATAGCCTTCTAGAGTCGTTGAAGAATAAAAGCTGATACATGCCAGGTGTTTCAATTACGTACCCACCTTGTTTGTTTTTTTTTTTTCTAGTAGGATGTTTATATTGTTGCTTTTTTGTCAAATGCAATTTCACACATACCTAAACTCCAACCGAGTTCATCATTGTAGATTGGACCATAATTTCTATCGATTCTCCCGTTACCTTGAGAATAATCTTCAATATACGATTGAGTAATATCGGGGTATTGATCTAAATACTCTTCAATGGATTCTTGTGAAATCTCAGGACGCATTATTTTAGGAGATTCAGGCATTGGAATACTCCCCGTTTCATCGGTTTCGAGAGGTTCTTCTTTCTTCATTTCCTCTTTTGGATGCAAATTTGTAATCGTTTTTTGTAATGTCTTTGAGGATTGCACAATTTCTTCAAGTGGTTTAGATATTGGTTGGAACATTTTATTAATAGACTAATCTTGCTCTGATTTACCTAATTTCAATGCCAAGTATTTTTTGCGAATTGATCTAGCAAGTTCAGACACTTTTTTCTTGCGCAATGCAGTAGCAACCTTATCATCAGACATATTGGTATAGACTAAAAGCGCAGCCTACAATTTTATATATTCATCGAATCCTTTGCGATAGGTTAGGTTTGTGGTGAGTGGGTCTATAAGGCCCTCCACTGCGTCCTTTGCGATACCTACCATCATTAAGGGGGAAATCCTTCACAACTACTAAAGTACCATAACGGTCACACCAGCACGTTGAACACATATTTTTAAATGTGTCGAATGTCATGTCTGGAGATACGTGTTCTTCGAATATATGTTTCAAGTTCACCTCATCTTGCTTGAATCACACAATTACATTACAATTGTAGCGTATAAGCTGTTTCGGTATTTTTGAATATGTTTGACAAATATATGCAGCATCGATATCTTTATGTCTGCACATAGAGTACCTAATATTCACGAATTTTATGTTGGCCATCACATGCAACGTCATCGAATAAAAAGACAGAATTAGGCCGAGCTTTATCTGGACTTATTGTTTCCTCGTTGTCCTTAAATGGAAAATAGCCCACACCCTTGACTTGTGCTATAGCTTCTTGCAGCAATTGGTACTTTGGTAGGAATAATGATTTTGAATAAACATAGACGTTTTTGAATTTCGCACCATTCGGATTAAATAGGAGAGCTAGCACGACATTCGTCTTTCCACACCCACTGGGACCGCATATAATGGCACGGAAAGAATTTGGTAACAATTTACCATGTTTGCCGATCGATGGCGTTGAGGTGAAATCTAGATTTTCAATGGGAATCGTCTGTTCTTGTTGAATTATCTTAATCGTGTGTGTTGTTTTTCCTGGTGCTACTATATAAATATAGGCCACTTACGTGTATCAGTCTTAATGTTGGTGTTTGAAGGTCTTTTAAATTCTCTCATCAATAAACTACCTATTGAACTCCACTTGCCTAGCTATCAGTACTGTGGACGTAAGTACCTCCACCACCCCTTTTCGTAAAAAATTGATTGTTTTTCTGTTAGCCGGTACAAAATTAGAAAAACGTCTTGATCGTGGAGATCAGGGCAATAATTCCTTCGACGCTGCTTGTAAACAACACGATATTTCTTACTGGAAGAATAAGTCTCTCGAGGAACGACACAGCTGATCGAAAACTTGAAGATAAAGCTTGGGCACGCGTCAAATCAAAAGACGCTTCATTGGGAGAGAAAACTGCTGCATTACTTGTGACAGGCGGAATGAAGGTGAAAAGAAAGCTGGGAATGGTTTGTCGCCGCAAACGTCGTTCCTCACATCGAGATGTTATTCTAAAAGTGGGCAAGTCCTTGAAGTAAGGAACATCTTTAAAAGACACCGCAACGTTTGCCTTACGAGCAGTCAAAGCACTTATTAAAGAATTTGGTAGGATAAAAGAAGTTGAGGTTCCTCGAGTGATACCTGTAGCGAAATCGGGAGGCTTCCTACCGCTTATTCCTTTGTTTGCTGGTCTTTCTGCACTCGGTGCTTTGTCAGGTGGTGCTGCTGGGATTGCAAAAACCGTCATTGATGCTAAGCAGGCGCAAAAGAAATTGGAAGGTGTACGTCATAATAAGGCTATGGAACGTGTAGGATCTGGTCTGTACCTGAAAAAGTATCCAAAAGGTGGCTTCTGATTGTATTTGAAAAAGCAAAAAAACTAATAAAGCTACCCAATCACGCACTATTCGGCTTCGACATAACACATTACGCAAAACTGCTCCAAATACAACATTTTCGAGGAGTTTTTATGCGAGACACTCTCCCCAAAGACGATCCCCGAAGACAAGAATGGTCATTGGGTAGCTTACAGAAAGGTAAACAACAATGTAGAGTATTTCGATTCATTTGGTAACTTGAAGCCGCCGAGAGAAGTTGTTAAATATCTCGGAAAAAGTGTGCAAATTTTCTACAACAATACACAATATCAAAACTACGATCAAATCAATTGCGGTCATTAGTGTTGGAAATTTCTACAACAATGACGGAACTATTACTACAACACATCTTCCATAGAAAAGCATTGAGTAGTTTCACTACTGAAGAACTAAAGCACTTTCCCATTGAACATCTAATAGAGTGTGTGAGACCTTCGTAATTGCTTGTTATATGGCATAAGCTTCCCAATGAATATCGAGCAAATTTAGAACTACAAATACGACTGCCTTGTTTTATCCATTACAATCGACCTGATTGGACGACGCATTATGATGGGCCTCCGAGTTCACAAGCCACTTGTTTTCTTTGTAAACAAACAATAAAAAATGATATTTAAATTCAAACAGGTCTTGAATTTTATTAGTCATCATGTCACAGTTGCTGAGAGTTAACAGCACCAATCACGTGTTTACCCTTCAGCCTCCTACTCCTATTGTGCTGGATATTCCATCGACGAAATTCCTCATAATTTGCTTTACTCACCTGTTATACCACAACGTGAAATAACCAACATTACCGTTATTGCCTTAAACCAAGACAGTCGACCTATAAACTTCAGAGGTGAATTGAGTACGTTAATATTGGAGCTCAGAGCACGAAGTAGATGGGACTAATAATCAATCATAAAAGATAGTCTGCAGTGCTTTCAACTTCATTAGGTAAGCAGTCGCCAAAGCTAAAACAGCTCACGTTCGCGAACAAATTGGTCCTGCAATCGCTGGGTTTTAAATTGAAAAATGACAACCATGTACGGAAAACGTGTTCGTCAAAACGACAACACGCCTTCGATGTTTGATATCTACCGTAAGCCAATGTTTGACGATTCAATCCGAAAGGCTGAATACAGAACCTATGCTCCATTTATAAAATCATTCAAATGCAGTGACATTGTGGAGTTTAGCATTAATCAATTTGATTCGCTTTTTGCAATGAGCGAGACTTTGTTGTGCATTGAAGGTTCGCTTGAAACACACGGAGGTGGTGATGTTATGTAGCATTTGAAAATTCAATTACTAATTTATGTTATTTAAAATAAAAAAAATTAAAAAAAAGGTTCATTTCCATACTTTATTTGGTTAATCTTGATATAT